>JASCZI010211489.1:16862-40408 GCA_036250425.1 Stylosanthes scabra
CGGGGATCCACTTCATCCATTTCCATCATCATCATCATATAAACTTCCCTAATCAAACGCTCCACATTCACCCAACCAATTCTTCGCCAACAACTCCCAACATCCAATTCCAAACAAAATGAAAATTGTTCTTTCATGTATATAATTAATTAATAATTACTTATTCTTATTTATAATATAAATAAATAAAAAGGAGATAAATATGACATTATTCTATTATCTTGTATATGAAATGACCAAAATCAATTTTTACTCTTTGCTTTCTCCAAACAGATAACCCTGGTGTTTTAAAAAACTTGCTATCATTATTAAAATGAATAAGGATAAGGTGTCACCTTCCTCTCCTGTAATCTTTATTCATTTTCTACGGCAATACTTATAAAATTTTAAATCAAGAAACAAAAATCAATAAAAACCCTTTCATTAAACTATTAAAGTAGAAAACTATAGTAAAAAAAATAATAATAATATTCAAAGAGTATTATCTTTTGTGCGTGATCAGCAATGGCGAAAAAATTCTGATGCCCCATGTGCTCCAAGGCAGATATTTATATACCCCTTAACCCTCACCATAACTCCTTGTTGTTCCACCAATTTCTCCATTTCACACTTATCTTCTTCTTCTGAAACGATGCCGTTAGCTATGGGAAGCGATGCAGGGGTTACGATCGAACGGTCCAGCTTCGCGCAGTGCGTCTCGATCCGCGATCGTGATTTCCCGGAGGAGGAGGAGGATGAAGAATCGGACGCTAGCAGCTCCTCCTCTTCATCCTCAATCGGAAGGAACAGTGGCTCCTCGGAAGAAGATTCATCCGACCGGGAAGATTCTGGCGAAACAGAGGTGCAAAGCTCCTTCAAGGGCCCTTTGGATACCATGAATGATCTAGAAGACGATTTGCCTCTCAAGTAAGTCTCTTTTCCCCCTTTTGCTAGGGTTCTGCTTTTTCACGTTTTGCTATGTGTCTGTATCATCGGTTTTTAGCAACTTTCTAGATGCTTCCTTATTACTTGCTTGATTTAGTCTTTAGTTTTGGGCAACTTTCCTGTTGAATAATAAATTGTAGGCATCTCTCCTTAACTATATGGCTTCATATGGAAATACCAAAGCAATAAAATCATGAAATTGCTGAATAGATGATGAATTTTACAAGGATATGGACTTACTTTCCTGCTTACAAAGGTCCTCAAATGGATGGAGGGATTTTTGTATTTAGTATTATATTAATGAATGTATATTATTGAAATTATTCAACCCATCCATGAACCATGATCCACTTGTTAATCCGTGTAAGATGGTTAATCCATTCGTTGATCCTTTTTATTGGATAGGACAGATCGTGGATGTTGTATATACAGCTCATATCCATTAAAACTCATATTTTGTTTATTAAAAAGCTAACTTTCTCTCTCATTAAATTGCCTATTGTTTTTTAAAATGGATCTATTTAGAATTTGCTTTATCCACATACATATTCTTCATTCTTAAATATTTCCATTTCAAATCCTTCTATGTCCAAATTCATTGCATTCTTTATTTTATTGGACGCCAATAAATATTTCTGGTGTTAGGTTAACCAGTCATTAACTAATACAAATCCAACCCATCAAATCTATTACTATTATAATAGGATAAATTGGAGTGGAAGAATACTTTGTTAATAGTTCCAAGTGACACTCATATTTCTGAGTTGTCAAATGGTTCTATGTTGCCTAAAGTATGTAAAAGAGTTCAAGGGTTTTAACAATTTTGTCTTGTAAAGAAAAGTGATCTAACCTTAGGTCCTTAACTCTGAAGTGCTTCGTTGGTCTATAACTTAAGCTAATAATGGAAACTATGCAACAAGAGCTGAAAACAGAAGTTAATTGACAAAATGTGTAGAAGCATCCATGGTTGTTGTATTTTGGTTTGCTAATTGAAACATAAAGATTATCAAAATGCATAAACTATATATTCCCCTTCCTTTTGTGAGTTTTTTTTTTTTCTTCATTTTTTGTTTCTTTCAAACTCATGTCATTTTGTTAATGTAAAATCAGGAAAGGCATATCCAAGTTCTATAGTGGCAAATCAAAGTCCTTCACAAGTTTAGCAGATGCCGTCTCTGTAACTTCTGTGCAAGAGATAGTAAAGCCAGAGGATCCTTATGCCAAGAAACGCAAAAATCTACTTGCTCGCAACCTGTTAATCGAGAGGAGTCGCAGCTCGGATAATTTTGGTGGAATGCTAAAGCGAAAGTCTAACATCCGGCGAGGCCCATCTTGTCTTACTCTGAGCAGCAGCGAGGAGGGGAACAGTTCCACTTCAACCTCAATATCACCACCTTGCCCTCTTCCCCCTCTTCATCCACTGGCCAAGAAGTCATCTGCAAAGGCACCACAAGCGTGTCCTCCAGTGCGGAATTCTCCATGGCGGTCATATTCCTGGTCTGATCTTCAGTCTGCGGCTGAGAGTCATGACATGCCTAGCTTGGCAATTTGTAGTGGAAACAAAGGGAACAAAGTACATTGAGGTTTTGACATTGTAAGGTTTAGTTGAATATTTCAAGACTCCAGTGAGTTTGTAATGGTAGAGTATTTTGTGAACTCTTGTTTTAATATATTAAAGGTTACTTAGCAGTGACCAAGAGCACTGTTGTATAAAATACCTGTTACTCTTGGAAGCCTGGTTATCAAATAGTCTCCAAACATGAAAGGTTCCCTAAAAGATAATACTATATAATTTCAATTGGAATTCTAATGTGGTTGCGGACCTTTATGTAGTGCTATTATTTGAAGGGGGAACTATTAAGTTATGAATTTTTAAAATTAGTAACATATTGAATACCTAGTTTTCTTTTCATTATTGCAAACTGTCATTTATCAAACTTTTTGAGAGATAAACTCTATTTGTTTGGGTGAGGCCATAGGTTGATTTTGGCATTTTGTTTTGCCGTTACAATCACCTCTAGGTCTATACTTTGCGGAGCCACCAACTTTTCTTTGGTTTTTAAGTTAACTTTGACTTGATCTAACTTTAAGCTATCCACTACAAGAGTATTAGTTATCAAAGTGATGATCATGGTGAATATCAAATTGGATATTCTTTTCGGTTAACAGCAGGCTACATGGAGAAGATGGATTTACAATTTTAATTTTGGTATTTTATATATAAAAAACAATAAATTTAGATAAATTATTCTATAATGTTCAATTAGAGAATTTGAAAACAGACTTGTCATTGATTTTTTTCCTCATTCAAGATAATTATTTTTGTTGAGTTGATGTAATTAGATGTACAAGATAAAATTTGTGGAGATTAATAGTATATTAAAATGAAATTCATAAGACAAGATCATGAGAAGCATTTTAATTTTAATTTTGAAATCATTGAGGGGATAGACATTAACATTTGTGAGGGTTTGAGAGATATGAGTGTTGATGAAAATTATTAGCTACTCCTGAGTACATAAAAGTATATGATATAAATTAATTGAAGAAAATTAACGCTTTTTATTTGTTATCCGAGCACCTAATAACAACTTAAAGAACGGTGAATGCTTTAACCAATACATTGACCTCGAAACCATTAGAAAACATAGATGCCTCCCCCATCCTATGTCATAATATGCATGCTTCTTTTGCTTCTTTAGTTATATGTTTCTCACATTGTTCTCGCTATCTATTGTTGTTGTATCCCTTGTCCAAGAACCAAGCACAAAACCGGATTTATAAACTAAAATCAATATTAAGCGAGAAACATCACGTCCCTTCGGAATGCATGAGCGAGGAGTGACATACCTCGTGTTCAATAGTCGTGACGTTGCCTTTATCAACTATTTATTATAATTCAATTCAATCCTCTGATCACATCACATCATGGACCCTCTTCAAAATCAGAATCCTTCTTCTTCCTTTGTTTTCTCGCTATCCGAAGAGGAGTTCATTGTGTTCCACAAAATGGATAGAGAGCTCTACAGAACGTTGATCATGAACCTGAAGCGGGACCCCTCAGAATGCATGCAAGTGATGGGCATGTGGCTCTGGCTCGAGAGGATTGGCTTCCGCAACGTCGTCACCAACATACTCTCATTGCCATGCCTCTTAATAAACGACGTTGCAGATGAGACACTTGCATGCCTCAACGTCATTCTACCTTCTTCTTCTTCTCTTACATCATCATCCATGGAAGGGATGGACACTATCCCTCTGCTGCAGAGCATCTTGGACAAGGACATCTCGCTCCACTTCTTTCACCAGAATCGTGCCGAGGCGCTCCAGGGAGTGGCCAAGGTGGTGCAGGAAGTGTGCGTAAGAGCCTTTAGCGACATCATGGCCTCGAAGATCGCAGAGAAGAAGATGAACAACAACAACAACAGTGGTGGTGGTGAAGCGGTTCCGGCGGAACAGAGGACGATGTTTGTGACGTTCTCGAAAGGGTACAAAGTGGAGGAGAGGGAAGTGAGAGAGTTCTTGACAATGGCGTACGGAGATTGCATTGAAGCATTGTACATGCAGGAGGTGCAGCACCCAAATGAGCAGTCCCTCTTCGCTAGAGTCGTGTTTCGGAAGGCATCCACCATTGATGTTATGCTCAAGGGTGCATCCAAGGTTAAGTTCACCATCAATGGCAAGCATGTCTGTGCCAGAAAGTTTGTACCGAAAACCTCTACTTCTACTTCCGGTACTAGAGTTTGATAAGTATCTTTATTTAATTTTTACTATATTTATTGTTTTATGAATGTGGCTGATTTGGTAGTCAAGGTCAATTTGTATATGTTTTGGAATTTGTAATAATAATTATTACTATATATATGGTTGATTGATTATGGTTTTAGACTTCTGGTTGGGGTTTTTGACAAGTGGCAATCAGTGTTGGAGGAAGGAAAAAAATGGAATATCTTGTGCCAAAAGTCGTACCCTGATTTCAACACACACATCGTTTCGTGAATCGTGATGTGCAAAAACATTATCACTTTTTTTTTTGTAAATAAAACATTATCACTTTATTAGGCTATGTTCGTTGGGTTACAATAACATCACTTTATTGGGCTTCACTTCATGGCGGTTTCACGGCCCAAATAAAAAAATTAAAAATAGTTTTATAGGCGAATTACGAATAGGTTCCTTTGTGTTGTACGGCGAGTGCAGCAAAATATGGAATCAGCGGCGACGAACGGGGAAGAAGGGAGTTCATGGGATGAGTTGTACAACATCAATCTAATTCCTTCTGAGTTCTTCTTAAAGTTTCGCAAAGAAGTTCAGGGCATTCGAGTTGGTCTCAACATGGAGGTCATCTAATTTACACTTATCTTCATCCTCCTTGCTTCTAAATCTTCATTCATTAATCACTTATTAGGGTTTCTTATTTTCTTAATTGTCTTTCTGCTCTTAACTTGGAGTGCTGAGCTCTCATGTTTCGGTGTTTATGTAATTGGATGGATTTCTTTTTCATTAAACATTTGATTATGCTGCAGTTCTATAATACTCCCATCAATGAATATCAAGCAAAGCTTGTGTTTAAGCCTTTAACGCCTGAATGGAAGTGGAAGCTAATTTACGAGCCTATTCATCAAGATGTTCGCATTCTCTCTAAAAAGATCCCTGTCACCAAATTTCTCAATCTTCAGGTTTCATGATACGAATAGATAATACAGTAATTAGGAAATAATGGGCTGTTTAGGTATTAGTGAGTTCTATCCTTTTACTACAATGCAGACATCCTATTTATACTCTTCATCTCATTACTAAAACTCACTAATACCTAAATAGCCCATTATTCCTAATTACTGTATTATCTATTCGTATCATTTCATCATCTTTAAAAACACCATTTCTTAATTCTTATGTGCTTCGAGTGTTTTAGTCTGACATAAAAACAGTGCAGGTAGGTGTAGGACACAATTTTCAAATGCATGCTACCGGTTGGAAATGGAAGCTCACCACCTGTTTGGGTGGAGATGGTGTATCCCGAATCCGAAATAAGACATCGGTTGGCTTGTTTCCAGGCTTTGATTTACGGTTTGGATGGAGAGCAGACTATGTTCTTCCTGAAATTACTGGGTATGTTATTCACTTACATTTCTAATTTCATATTTCTCATTTAAAATTGTTTGATGAATATAAATATGACCCATTGGTTTATACTTTGAACCTTAACAGGGCTCTAGGTACAGATGAACCACTTTTCAACATGCAGTCTGGACGGCTCCAAGCATCACTTGATAGAGTTGAAGCCATCTTAACCCATTCTGATTGATTCTCTTTGACTTCACAAACATGATAGTCCAAGAAAATCAGGTATTATATGTAACTCTCATTAACATCAGATGTACTATGTGCTCCGATGTGTATGCATTATCATATACTATAGACACTAAATGTTAAACTGTGAAATACTTATTCTTTTATTATAAAATTGCATTGGTAGGGATTAGGTGACAACTAACAAAAGATAGCTTCTATTGGCAGGATTATGTCACTTGTTGTTCGAAATGCCTGCACTGCAAAAGCTGATAATACCGGGAGAGATATTTGAAAAAAATTGTGACAGAGCAAAGTCTAGAACGGTTGACAAGGAAGGAGCATAGTTAGTCATTATAGACAAACGCCCAACTTGCTTTTTGTGCATACATTATTTCAGTAGTATCAAGTTCTTTTGCGAGCGTCTGTCAGTTCATGATAATTTGTACATTACATAATCCAACAGAATCAAAGACAATTGGTCATTTGTTCTGTAATTACTCAAGTAGCAGATTGTAGACACTAGACACTTTAATTCGAATGCTTGAGGAGGGAACATTGCAATGTCCAAGATTTAGTAAAGTGAGACCCACCACTCCACCTGTCTCTGCTTTCTGTATCCTAGTCCTAGCCGTTACACCCAGTTTTAACGGTACCATTTCACCATCTTATAAAAGACTCGAATCATTTCAATACCATTCAAAAACATCAAAGCATATACCATACTGGTACTCTCAAGAATCGCCGTAATGGCATCTTCCAAGCATAGAAACACATGCTCCTTCTCCACCATCCTCCTCATCTGTTTGAACTTGTCACTCTTTGTGATCTCCGCAGCCTCTTTTGCTCCCACAATCCTCCTCAAGATGCCGCCAACCTCCTTCGGCATGGCATTCTTCATGGTCTCTGGCATCTCGCTTCTCTCATCCCTTGTGGGGTTCTACTCCCAGCTCACATACGTGTGCTTCCTCACCCACATTTCCCTTGTATTAGCCTCATTGGTAGGTCAAATTCTCACCATACTAGCCTTGTTTACAAGAGAGAAAGCAAGCCTGTCTCTTCTTAAGTCGCCTCGAGATCCAAAAGAAGCAAAGTTCTTGGTGAGGATGGAATGCGGAGCTTTGATGGCAATGTGCATGTTGCAGGTGGTTGTGTTGGTCCTGAGTTGTGCAGTGCATAGTTGTTGGGTCAAAGACTATGAGGAGCTGGAAGCAGAGAAGGAAGCCATGGTTATTAGAAAGAGGAACAGAGAGATGGCGAAAGTGCAAGAGGAATCCATGGCCAATGGAACCAACATTGCACAGTTCAAAACGGAGGAGTTGGATGAGAACATGAAAAGCAAGAAAGTGCAGTGGGTGAAGACTGATTTTGAACCCTGAATAAGAAGCATCTTGTTCTGTTTTATTCCTTCTTTGTTAGTGCAGATATTTGCATGTTTTCAATTTCTTATTTAGTTGCATGTCATTTTTGTTGGGGTCACTGCAGTTGTGGCCATTGCATGTGTGAGCATCCTACATGTTTTCTAAGAACAGTTAATAATAATACAGGCTGGAAACGAATGGAAAAATCAGTTAATACTAACTTATTTGTTAATATAATACGCATTTTTTTGGTGACATAATAATAATACCCATGTTACCGAAGATTAGGTTCAACTTTATATAATACTAATTAGATGGCCAAATTATACACGGGAAGATTCTAAAACATTAGTTTAAACTTTAAAAGGTAAAGGAGGCAACTCAAACAATCAATCGCCTTTACAAACACAATTTATTTTATATGGACAAATGATGGTTTTTTCTTTTTCACAGCAAGATCATGTTCTATGGCCAATCATGACTAGGTACAATAATATAATATGGTGATTATGGAGCTGATTCATGTGAAGTATTTAAGGAATTGCTGAGACAATCACATTTAAAATGGAGAAAGCAGGTTTTTCACACCATAACCACGGCTGTAAGAAACCCGATGCTGTGAACAAACCGTGGGCTGTTTTTGGATCAGCAACTTGTTTATGTATTGGAATCGCAGTGCGGATGTTATTGTCTTACTTCCAAATCTAATAGCAACAAATGATTCTATATCAAGTAAAAAGTACCTACCAAAGGATACTTGTACAGTTACTATTGAATTGACAAAAGTCATTAAAAAAACATACGATCTCCATCCTCCACGTTGATAATATAATGCCAAAAAAAGTGATTATTATGTTCATGAACTTACTACTAATAGTGGATTAGAAATTTTCAACCATGGTCGGCTATATACCTAGTCATAACACTTTGAATTTGGTCCAACTCCAATCCAATCACAAATAGTTATCAGTTTTCATGTTTTTTTTTTAACTTAACGAATGAATGAATGTGTGTTTGCGCGTGTGGAATGGCATACTTCACATTATTCAAGTGTTGATCTATTTAATTACTGCTGTATAAAACTGTAGCTTTAAAACCATAACAAGTATTATGGTTTTCAAAATATAGTTAAGGCAAATTTGTATGTAATTAATGTATCCAATAGAAAGAGGGAGCGCCAAACGATATAAATAGGGAACACAACAGAAGCTTATTCTTGTGTTGGAAGCTGCAGTCCAGAGAGAGAGAGCATGCTCTTCCTTCATTCATTCATACTGAATCAGTGAATCCTCAAACTATAAAAAACTTTGCAAAACAATACAACTCCCCACTTTTGTTGCATTCAGCAAAACCATTAAAAGGGGCAGAAAAAGAGAAAGAAAAAGAAAAAGAGCCTCGCTCTCCCAAATTTGACACATTTTTTTTAACTCCCCCCGCAATATAAACACAAATAACCGCTTAAGTTGAATATCGAAGTAACCAACCAACCAAAGATGCCTTGTTCCATGTCCATTGCAATTCAAACACCTGAATCCCAGAGTTTCTTCATACAAGGTTGTCCCACTCGTACTTGCAAATGCCCACCAATCTCTGCTTCTTGGACCACGTAAGTTCCAATACTTTCCTTTATTCAATCATCAATCATTCATTCATTCTGGTTATAGCTTCTTCTTCAACTCTCTGTGTGTTTTGATTCAACGCGAAACAGGGCTATGGATTCGAATTTTTCTCCAACGATGAGTAACAAGAAGAAGAAGGAACTTTCGGTTCAGCTTCCGAGTTCAGCGCCACCAATCCCAAAGTTCGAAACTTTAAGGTTCTGTGATCTTCACTTTGACCGATTACAGCCATCGCATCAAGAATTGGATCAGCACAGTAGGTTCGAATTTGGCCAATTCGTCGCACGACAAGCCCTCCTTGATGAAGAGTATTGGGTAAGCCATCAAATTTGAGCTTGCTCTTTGTTTTTGTTTTCAGTACTATTCATGTATGTATAATTTAGGGTTCATCTTGTTTAGACAGCAGCATGGCTAAGGGCAGAAAGTTATTGGGAGAATCGAGCATATGAAAGGTATGACATAGAAAATTATGTTCTTAATAGTTCATCATTGATTGGGATTGTTCACAAAAACTTGATTGGTTAGTGATGGAGATTATCCAGAAGAATCAACATGGAACTATTTGTTGCTTACTTTACCATTCAATCAAAAGCTGTCTCTACTCTCAAAAAAAAATAATTTTTTAACACAAGGAAATCTTATCCAAACACAAGTGTATTGCGTTTATTTGGATGAAGAGTTTGGTGCCACTAATGATCCTTATGTTTTCTCCAGATATACTGATCATTATAAAAGGAAATTTGCTGATCAGGTAGGAATTTCTGCACATTACTATAAAATTTGAGTGTATTTTGAGAAAATCAGAATCTTAACTATAATTCCTATTGCTTAGGAATTTAATGCAATAAAACGGCGCTGCAAGGTGCAAAATGGGGAGAGTTGCACTTGCATTATCACGGTGAAACAATCTCATCTTAGATCCAGATATATATACACTTTGAAGTATTTTATGATAGAAAATGATGAAACATCTGTCATGTTCCATTTACTTTGACAGTTAATTTGTGCTTGTTTGTGTGTGTGTTCTCTTATGGTGTGTTGGAATCAAGTTTATCAGGTGAAGAAAGAGCAGAAGAATGTAAAACGCTCAATCATTAAAAGTGTTGTCGGAACCCTTGATTTGAATATCCGGTACTTGCTACAAGGAGAAACTTTTCCTGGGGTATGTCACATTGCGTCTCACTGAGATGCAAACTTAAGGCTTGTTGCTTAGTCTAGCCTGATGCCATTTTCATATTGTAAATTAACCATTTCTGTAGGAACGGCCGAAGGCTCCTCCATTCTGCAGCATCAGCAAAACACCATCAAGCAGATATGGCTACATTTCAAACTTGTGTGTTGCCAAATCAGCACGACGCCAGGGAATTGCGAGCAACATGCTGTATTTTGCTGTTGAATCTGCAAAATCTATAGGTAGTATGGAGCATTGAAGTGAAAGTAGCTTCTACAATTCATGTTAGCACATGAAATAAGTCCGAAATCCATAGGTTACCAATGTATTTCTTTGTTGATTTAACAGGTGTAGCACTTATATTTGCACATGTGGAGAGAAATAATACAGCTGCACAATCATTGTACAAGAACATGGGCTTTGAGGTAATACAGCTGTTAGTTTATATGTTTATTTCTCCAATTCTATAATGAATTGTTTCTCTTCCCAAAAAATGCCACTATTCAAAGAGTTTGATGTCTTCCCTCTATTTTTTCCCCCTCAGATGGTTGAAATGGCAAACTCACTGTTGTTAGATGAGCAAACATACTTGCTACGCTTACAGACTTGAAGGTTGATTAGCCACCTTCAACAATTGTGAATTCCGAAATCCAAATACGCCTTGTTCTGTAATTAGCAGTGTTATAATGTCTAGTTAATGTAAATGCATTTAAAAGTTCATGCTATACCGAATTGACAAGTTTCTTCTCTGTTTTTTTTTAATGGGGAAAAAGGGATTCTGTTCCTTATCTGTTTTTATATGGGGAAAAAAGGAATTCTGTTCCTTATTTGATAGAGTGAAGTAAATTTTGTATTTTGTACTTGAAAGGAATACAGAAGGGCCGTTACTCGCCTCTAGTCTGGATCATCTATTAGGGGTCATACATTTTATTTCTCTCAGAACAGGAAGACTCTATTTTTGAACAACTAATGCTCAATCAAACGGTTTGAACATGAAATAGAAAAGTCTACTCTATTGTTTACATATTTGAAGTGAAACAAAGTAGTCACTCTTATCTGAAACTGCATTATGATTTATGAAAGCAAAATGAGCGTTTCACCAAAACTTATCACCTTTTTCTCGGCTAATTTACTCAAATAATTTCGTTTCTGATAATTTATTCTCGAAATACCCTTATTTTGAAACTATTTACAAAGTTGCCCCTATTTTAGTTCCTTATTTTTCTTTGAAAGCTGCTGATTGGGAGGCCTCCCCTTGTAGACGTGGAAGTTAATGGCGCCTCTAGACTGAAGACGCACATGCATAGAAGACTACATCTCGATTGGGCGCCAATAAATGAAATGACACTCTTAGAAGACTACATCTCGATTGGGCGCCAATAAATGAAATGACACTCTTATTTTAGCCTTTTTGACTCGACAGAACCCCTCTTCCATGGAACCAATAAACGAAATGGCGCTTCTATTTTAACCTTTTTGACTCGACAGAACCCTATTCTGCCACTCATTCATTAATTATATCAATTACTTGTATTTTGTAGATTCTCTAGCATTGTAACTTTTAGTATTTTTTATGTATTTTGAGCTGACATATCTAATAAAGATATTAATTACCTATAAAAAAAAGTATAAAATTTGAACATAAGATTGAAACGCTGAGGGTTTGTTTGGTTTATATATATATTTTTAAGTATATTTTGTTTACAGGATTGTACGCGATAGAAAAGTACATCAAAAAATAGAATTTTATTCTTGTAACATTTTTCTTGCTACAATCTTGAAAACAACAAAAGTTCTCTTAAACCAAAGCTGTGTTAGTGGATCAACAACAAAAAAGAACATAATGAATGCTTTTCAAAGACTACTAAAGTGTTCTAACATGAAATAAAATTATTAGAAATAAAAGCCAAGCATATTTTAATTTATACGACTAATTCATATAAAAAATTACTTGTATTTGGTGATAATGGACATATAAATTATATGGCTACATGTGAAACTAATGAGATATCAAAAACTTTTCTCTAAAAAAAAATGAGATATCAAAAGCTTTCAAATGACAAATAATTTCATGTGTCTAATTAGCTTTACTTGTTAAAGAGGCTAAAATAAGGGCGCCATTTCGTTTACTGTATGGAAGAGAGGGGCTTTCACGCCTTCACGTGAATGGCGCAGTTTCAAAACGAGAGCATTTCGAAAATAATATTTGAGTAAATTAGCCCCTTTTTCACATATCCAAACAATGAAACCTTTCATTTCCTTTCACCAAACATAGCAACAAGCAAGTCACAATCATTTTATCTAGTGAAATATTAAACTCTTATGGCCAACAAAATCGCAAATGAGATGAAAGTATGAGAAATATCAACTAGTTTAAGGCAGATTTTATGGTTTGCTAAGTTGAAGAAAATTTCCACAAAAAGGCTTAATTAAACCTATTAGTTTCATAACAACCACTGAGATTTGAAATTAAAATTTACACAAGTGTTCAGAAGCTAAGGATGTTAAAAGGAGAGAGGAAATAATCAAATGAAAATCATCAAATATATGGGGCATGGGCACTAGCCTTGGCATTTGGAATTCATACTCAAACAGAAACCCATGGCGGCTGAGTCAACATAGTTGAACGAAAATATTCTACCTTAAATGAGAGAGAAAATTTATTTTTGATTTTTGCCACAATTCAAATTTAGACTAGAGTGTACAATTGACATCCTCTGTACAAAAGGAATAGGAATATACTCTCTGGCCTCTGCTAGAATATGTATGGTTAAGCTGTATGTTTGAAAAGGAGAAAGAATGTTACCCTTTTCCAATTACAACAAGGGTATTACAATCAACTATCGAAGAAAACTTCGCTGATGTCCTCGATGAAACAGAAGGCAAAAAGGAGGGCAAGAGACTTTGTCATTTCCTTCCCTCTTTAGTTAGCACCATGTTAGCAGAAAGTTAAGTCTGCTTTAGTGCAAAATGTCTCTGTCTATAATCTTCTATATATCTAATTTTGATTATAATTTATGCGGATTTACAGGTATCGGTGAATAACGCAAAGCACCTTGATAAGGATCACGCACTTTGACATGTTGCAATAAAGGAGACATCTGCAATCCAATGATCTGGGTCTCTAGGTTTGAATATCCTTTCAGAAAAACATCTGTAACCTGAAAATACATATAACATTTAAACAAGTCATACCAGTATTATATTTTATTCTTTTGTTTGAAGAAAGACAAGCAATTTATCATAGAAATGCCTGAGGTGGGTTTGCTGATGGATAACTACCTGTGTGCATCCAAATAGTATAAGAAACTTTAGTGAGAAGCAGTTATCTACAATCAAACCCAAGTCGGTGTCTGTCAAATTTCGGCAGAAAGATAGATCTAGAGTTTGCAGATTTTTCGCATGGATTGCAAGTGACACAGCTGTGTGCTGACCAACCTGGATTAAGCAAAATGTGACAAGCACCCAGAAAACAAAAAAGTTATAACAAATATTTGGCATGCTGTGAGAACTAAACAGCTAATTCAGCCAAATGGCAAAACAAATCGACTAAAGTTTTCTTACTTCAACAGAGTGATAGAGCTTTGTTTCATGTCACTATATCTATTTTAATCCTTCTACAGGTACACGCGCCCAAAAAAAAAATTATTGAGTGACACTCAGTTAGGCAGTATATTTTTTTTGGTGAAGCAGTCAGGCAGTATATGTATAACCAACATACCTTCTTGATTTTATTGAGTGAAAGTTCTTTCAAGGACTCTCCAATGATCACTACAAATGCAGCTATTGCTTCATCACTGTAGCAAAGCGAAAGTTTCATAAATTAACCCATCATTAGGAATTTCAATGAAAGAAAAATTCTATGCAATAAGCACTGTGAAAATACCATCCCAAAGATACATAGGCATAGCATAATTACATGCACATCGAATAACAAAGAAACAATATGAATGCTAAAAAGTCAATACTTGTCCAATAATGCAGTAACAACACTCTACGAACAAGTCATCACGGAATGTGAATCCCTATCCCTAACTAATACAGAATCTGATGCATCAAAAGGAAGATTGGATAATGGAAATATAATCTAATTTATAATACAAGTCCTCGAAACTATCAGAGAAGTGCTTAAGGAGGATCGAAACTATCCGACAAGTGCTTAATCTATGGAGAAGGAATTCAATCCAAAGATTGGCTGGCAAGATGATGCTAAGATTTTGACCCAGGTATATCACAGAATTGAAAGTTTCCATCCTAATAAAAGCTGCTAGAAAGTTCTATAAATGAGTCACCTATAGCAACCCTAGAAAAGGAAAAGAAAAAAAGACGAAAGATTCATTACAGACAAATGCCTAGCAAACGCAATATACTATTGTGTGATTAACCGCAGAAAAGAAATACCTGAATGCAGAACAGGGGAGCTTCAACGTGTGAAGTGCTCGGCAACTATTGGCAAGATATCCTATTGATAAATCGGATAAATTAGGCAAGTTCTCGAGATCAAGCACACACAGCAGAGGACAGTGTTCAGCAATGACTTTAATCGACACATCAGTCAACTTTCTGCACAGTTAGAAACAAAAAATAGCAAGGAAAAGTGATAAACTTTAGCAACAAGAGAAATAGGGAAATTGCAATTTGGAAATCCTAGCAATATAATTCTTTTTTTTCTTTTGGTATAACCTAGCAATATAATTCTGATTCAGAAAGAAACAATTATTGGAAGCTAGAAATATTAGTTAACCCATGCTGAGAGAACAATTGACATCTAACCACAGGCTGACGGGATGGGATTAATCGTAAATATAAATTTTGATTATTTCATTTCCCTGTGATAATTCCAAAATAGGAATTCTCTCAATAAACACTAAAAGTATAGTGTAACACTGTAACCTTTAAATCTCATGAATCAGGCAGCTCAAATAGTACTTACACACAATCCTTTAAAATAAGCTCCTTCATGTTGTGACCACGGGCAATGATGTAATCCTTGATGAATCTATCACAAATGGTTTCCATGCCTGCCAATGACAGCACTTCTAAATGTTCAAGTGCCTTCAGTGCTGGCAAAATTAATGCAGCATCTATGTTTTGGCAATGATCAAGATACAACTCTTTCAGAAGTGGTCCTAGTGAATCAGCCAGAATATTAATACTGGCGGATGTGAGAAGGGAGCACTGGCTTAGGTTTACCGATCTAAGAGCCGGGGCAGAAGAAACTAGCACATGCAACCCCTTATCTGATAGACGGCAAGCACCAGTGAGGGACAGACTGACTAATCTAGGTAAGTGTAACCACCTTGGTGACTTTGTCACAACATAATCAGGTATACAACGTCCACACTGGTCAAGTTGTAGCACCTATTCACATGCCAATACATAACCAGAATTTAGATGGTGTCAAATATAGGTAGTGATTTCCTAAGCAAAATGAAAACCAACATTCAACAAAGGGAGAAATAAAGTTAAAACTAAAACTGTCCTGCAATAGTAAGTAAAAGTATCAAAGTATCATATGCAAGAAAATATCACCAAATAAATTCAATAGTGAAACAAATGAAACAAGGTGGTTCGACTTTAGCAAATTGGCAAGAATGGAGTCATTGACAACTATCAAAGGGTTCAAGAAGCATACCTCCAATTTGGTAGTGTCACACGCTTTAAGAGATTCTGTGAATTGATCCTCAGACATCCATGAGCAATCTCTCAGGCGAATCTCGGTGGGAGACCCTTTAACAAGAAGTTCAAAGAAGTGAGTGTCCATCCGATGAGAGTCACAGATAAGCTGGCTAAGGCTGTGCCTCAGGTCATCTGGGACACCATCAAGTGACACAATTGCATCAGCATTCCTGGCAAGAATTTTTAGGCACATTTCTTTCAATGATGGCACCTTAATCCTAGGCCTCATATGATTCCACTTAGGAGTCCATGATTCATTTTGCACGTTTTTCTTCCCTTTGTCTTTGATAAATTTCAAAGCTTTCCAAAAAGGTGTTGATCCTTCATCGACTGGAGGTTCCACTCGAGGCTCACGGGAAGATGATTCATCCTTAGCATCCGGCAAAAACCGTGCAAACCGAGAAGCATTTTCCTTGGCTATGTCCCTGAAACGTTCCCTCCTCCTTGAGCTAACAAACTCCTGTGGTGACTGGTAGATCATAACCTCGTCATCATCATCATCATCTGAAATTTCAATGGGAATGCCATGGTTTTCAGGTCTGGGTGCGCGGAATGCTTCATCATGAAAAGCATTGGCCAAGAAATCAATTTCCATCACTGGTCCCTTCATTTTCTCTTCTCTGTTTAACCTCCCAAGACCACTGCAACTGCCACCACCACCGTTCTCACCACCAAGAACCAACCTTTCAGTGGAGGCACTGGTATGAGCAGCATGATCATCCAATTTCATCTTCCCTCTGCGATCACCTTGCACTTTGTCCTCCTCCTCCACCTGCACAAAGGAACCTTGAGGAAAATCAAAGTGAAAATCAGGGTTCTGGTTCCATAGTTCTGCCATTGTTTTATTGCGCTTGGGAGTGGCATTATGGTGGTCAGTGGGAAGAGCAATACCCATAAAATCAACTGTTGGTCTCTTGAGAAAGGGTCCAGGTGTTTCATCAGGAACGGCGTTGCATGGTGGGCCATGATGGGGACCACCAAATGGGTCGGGGTTAGGGTTGTTGAGTAAATGGGAAAGAATAGAGTCAATGTCAATGTCTTGATCGGAAACCCCATCAACATCAACATCAGATGAAAAAGACTGAAAGTTGGTTTCTTGGTCAACCCAGGGAGGGGTTTCAAGGGAAGTGGTGGCGTAAGGAACGGCGAAATCCGCAGGTTGTTGGGGGTTTGAGAGTTGGGGAAATTCGGGTATTGGATGTTGGGGATAAGGGTTGGGGTTGGGGTTGGGATTAGGATTAGGGGTAGGGGTGAGGCCAGCCATGTGTGAGGGAAACAATGGAAGCTGAAATTGAGGTGTTGATGAAGAATTAGAAGAAGAAGGAATGGGTTTAGGGGTAGAATGGTTGTTATTGGGGATCATTTGTTTGTTGTTGATGAAATGAAGGAATGGTGATAATAGAGTTACAGGGAAAGCTCGATAAAAAGAAACGGAAGGAAGGAACAGTTGAATTGGGATTTCGGGGGAGAGAAAGAGAAAGAGAAAGAGATGGAGAGTCTCACTCCAGAGTGAAGAAGAAGAAGAAGAAAGGTGGAAGCAATCCCAACGGATTCGAAAGGAAGAAACGAAAGAGGGAGTCGCTATTTATCTCTCTCTCTCTGGAGAATCGAAACTTCCTCTCTACACCTCCCCAAAAAAAATTTTTATAAAAAACTTAGATATCAAATTATGGTCTAATTTTTTAAGAATTTTTAAATAATTATCTAAATATTATTGCAAAATTTTAAGTTAAATATACAAGTTGCTAAACAAAAAACTTGTTATTTCATCGCGTTTTAAAATGTTTTTAGAATATTTTTAACATTAATAAATTTGATAAAAAAAATTATCAGCAATTTAATAATTTAACAACATTTTATATAGTTACTTTACTCACTAGAATGACAAAATTCTCTAACCTATTTACTTTCCCCTCTTTGGAATGTGAACAAATTGGCTAGTTAATTGCATATTAAATTGGCTAATTAATTGCATATTGACTGACTAATTGTAATTGCATGGATCATGTAGCAGCATTTAATTTATGGATTTTGTCAATAAATATCTGACCTGCTATAACTGGGTCCAAAAGAGTTCGGATTGTTGATCTCTTACTCAGTGACCCATCATTTATAAAGCCCAATACCTGAACTACTCATTAATAGTGCCGCCAAGTTCAAACCAAATACATACACAATAATCTAATAAGATCAACCTAACAACTGAACAGATAAGTTTAAACCTATGATCAACTCATCTGAATCAAATCCGAACTGATCCTAACGGCCTAAGAGTTTAGTACACGCTAAGCAAACCCTAACAAACATACAGTCAATCTAATCGATCACTTGACTTATCTATATAAATAAACCTAGTTCATGCTATGGAGATATGTTCTATTCTCTATTTTTTACTGTACTCCTAAATGTTCTTCCTATCTGACTTGAGCGTCGGAGTTGCTTTACAGATCCACCTCCCCGCCATCCTTTAGAAATCACAGAACTTCATTCAAGATTCACGTGGAGCCGAGTTATCTCATCCTTATCCGAGGACAATTTTATTTTAGAAGATCCCCTCCTCAAAGGTCTCAGATCAATCGAGCACCTGCTCATCTTTACACCAGAACAAATATTATTAAATAAATATACTTGTTGAGGTTTATAAAATATTTTTTCGTGTCTCATAATGTTTATCGTCAGAAAACAATACTAATAATGAAAAGTATAGAGAACTTTGTCCAAAAGTATTTTAGCAATGGTATTAAATTACTTTTACAAAATAACAATAACAAAATTTTATGCCACCGGAAAGATTAAATTATTGTTATAATAAAAGAATAATTTATTTAGACAATTGATAGATTATTAACATTAGCTGAATCCTCCTAAGTCCTATCGAATTCATATTTCGTTGTTTGGAGGTAATTAAATAAAATTTGATGAATATCATACATGTATAGTAATGCACCACAATAATATGATGTGCATGGAGTGCTAAAGTGTCCTTTATACCAATTGGCAATTGCTATGCTTAGCACTCGTAATTGGTAATTGATGTAACACATTAAGCAAACTATGTGCTCTTTCGGAAAACGATTTAATTAGCAGAGGCACGTGTTTTACCCCATGTGAACAATATTAGTAATTATTTAAATAAATTAGGATGACAGATAAATTAAAATAATCATATTTTCACAAGATAGAATAGTAATTTTACAGTTTATTAATCCTCCATCGTCACCTTCATTAATCTTTGAGGGTGCATGTCCCATTCTCACATGTGAATACGAATATATGTGGTCAAAAGTCAAAACACACATCCATTCTTTCATGTGCTTTTTATCTTCTGTAGTTCTGTTTTATTGGTCAAACATTATTGTTCATTCTTATCATGTCCCGAAGAAAAAATAAATAAATAATAGAAGAGTTATGTTAGGTGTACATAAAAATCAAGCATTATTTTCAGCCATCTTATTTTATATCATATATAAATATAAAAATTTAAAAAATAACAAAACAATCTCACCTTTATAGAAATACACGCGTTTACACGCTCCTGCTACCCATTCCACTTCTACTGATCCAAGTTAAAGTCACTTCTACCTTCTCGTGCCTCAAGTAATTAACACTCTCTAGAATTCTCAATTTCATTCTTACCCATAAAATTGTAATGAACTTCATGGTTTATTGGAACTATTAAATTGAAGCCAATAAAATTTTAATGCTAGCATAATTATTATAATGAAAGCAATTAAAAGATATAATCTCTTAATTCATCCTCCATGAATAGTTAGAATCCCATTCCACCCAGCGAACAAGAAAATCACACTTGAATATTATTTGACATTTAATATTTTGAATATTAAAATATATAACATTAGTATTTTTTCCCGTAATAATATTACGGATTTGAAATTTTTAATAGAAATATTTTAGATACTTTAAATTATTCGGGAATTTCGGAGTCGGGGTGGGATCCCGGTTAGGGTCCCGTGTTTGCCTCTTAGAAATTTCACCCTATCTCCATTTTTTCAAAGAAAATTTCCAGCATCCGTGTCTCCATTCAGAACGGTATCCGTGAGGATCACCGCTTCATGAGGATTTTTAACACCCCTAGGTTAGTTGGACGTCTGAAAGCGTTTTTTAAGGTTAGTTGGCAATTTGTTGAGGTGAGTTGGGGGTGGTTGACCAGGATTATTGACAGATAAATTTTTGGAAGTCACTTACTGAGCCAGCAAACAATTAGTCAATCAAGATAGTTCAATGACTAATTTATCGAGTTAAATAGATATTCAATAGAGAGAGCGATAAAAGAGACGAAAGTGAGTTATGAAGGAACTCTTTAAATTTTAAAAAATTAAGAGAGGTGAAGAAAGAGATGGAGGGAATAAGAAAGATAAATAAAAAAAGTTGTTGTCAAAATAGTAAAAAAATTCGTTATAAAATTATAGATTATTTATATAAATTATAGAACCATAAATATATTATATATAATATTATATAGTTAATAGAGCGTGAATGATGGAGATAAATAAAGAACGAGAGATCGGGGCACAGAAACCACTTATTAATTTTGGAAAAAAATATTTCAATTTAATTGTTAAATTATGTGTCATATTTTAATTATTGTCAAATTATTGATATATTATAGAACTATAGATATTATAAATATAAAAAAGATAGAATAAGGGGAATATAAGAAAAACGAAATGGAGAAGGAAGAATGAAAATAGAGAAGAAAGCTGGGAAGAAGATGAACGGGAAAACTCTTTGATTTTGGATGTAAAAATTTTATTTCAATTATAATGAAAAAGTGACATGTGGCATATTTTGGTTGAAAAATTAAGGAAGATGATAGAGAAATAGGATAAGAAGAAGAGAAAAGAGAGAACTGTTAGTTTTGGAGGGAAAAATTTAATTTCAATTGCAATGAAAGAATAACATGTGACACATTTTGGTTGTTAAATTAGGGAGGGAGATAAAGAAAGAGGATATGAAGATGAGAAATGAGAGAGTTCCTTAATTTTGGAGGGAAAGATTTAATTTCAATTGCAATGAGAGAGTGTTACGTGGCACATTTTGGTTGTTAAATTAAGGAGGGAGATAGAGAAAGAGGATAGAAGGGGAGAATAGAGAGAGTTCTTTAATTTTGGAGGGAAATATTTAATTTTAATTGCAATGAGAGTGTTATGTGGCACATTTTGGTTGTTAAATTGAGGAGTGAGATAAAGAAAGATGATATGAAGAGGAGAAATAAGAGAGCTTCTTAATTTTGGAAAGAAAAATTTAATTTCAATTACAATTAGAGAGTGCCGGCACATTTTGGTTGATAATTTTATATATATAATAGATAAATAAATAAGTTGAATATATACGTGTGAATGCCATTATCCAGCTAATAAAGTTGTTCGTACAGAGGCATATGAGATGAGATGAACCCACAAAAAAAAATAAAGAAAAAAAAACTGAAGAGGCGTGCCGCATACTTCTAGCAGGAAGAATTTGGCCTAATAATAGAACAACCTGTTAATGGTTGTCAGCCATGTATAAATTGATTTCGGGCTAAATTCTTTTTTTCTTTTTGAGCTAAAGTTATTGGTTTACAAGACATTGGAGGTAACAAAAAAGGGGGTCTAGATAAAGACCTTTTTTTTGGACAGTTGAACCAAGCGGGGCTTCATAGAATCATAGTTCATAGCCCTCCGACACGATAAACACATCTTTCTTACAAACTTCTATCCATATACAAATTTTCCTTACAAAACTTTATCAATTTACTAACAAACCACACTGCACTTGTTATGAGTTGAGCACACAAATTTTGTTTCCATTTCTTTCATTGATTTCTAAAATAAAAATATATTTAATTGTTTACTATATAATTCTTTTGTATAATTAATATTGGAAATTTAAAAAAGAGGAACATATATTTTTTTCACAAGAGGGGAAAAAAAGGTTTAGAACGATCCTTGTCTCCTTTTTACTATAAGTTAGTACATTACAATTATCCACGTTCAATAATTATCAACAATAATCAATCATTATCAACACTAACTCCAAAACCAAATTTAGTTCCTTCCCAAAAAACAAAAAAAAAGGAAAGAAGAAAACAGGAAGAAATAACAGCGAACAATCTTCGAAGCATTGCATATTTCTCGGATTCCGAAATCCCAACGCGCAAATCAGCTACTACCACCACCAGGTGCTTCTGCTTCTTCTTCTTCTTCAATGCAAAATCATCACTGACATCAAAGTAACACAAACCTTACACCATGGCTGCTGATGGGGTCTCCCAGCGGGTCAACAGCCCGCGTTTCTCCGGTCCAATGACCCGCCGGGCCCACTCCTTTAAGCGCAACAACAACAACACCACCGCCAACTCCGGCGGTGGAGGAGGAGGTTCTCTTGGTTCACTCAATGAACTTGAGCTGCAAATCAACTCTCCGAGATCGGATATGGCGGCTACTGGCTTGCTCTCATCGGATGGGTTGTTGGAAACCGTGCCGGAGAGGAAGCACGTGCACCACCACCATCTCCATCACGTGACGCACAGGGGTGGTGGCGTGAAGGGGCTGCTGAAGAAGCCCATTGAGTCCATCGTTGTGGAGTTGGGTCTGAGGGAGAAGAAAAAGCTTGGGCACTGGATGTTCTTGATGTTCTGTGGTGTCTGCTTGTTCCTCGGTGTTCTCAAGATATGTGCAACTGGCTGGCTTGGATCTGCCATCGACACTGCTGAATCCGATGCCAACAAGGTTCCTCATGCATTAATCACTCTTCTCTTTTGTTTAATCAAGTTTTACGAAGATACATGTGTTAAAAAACTATAATTTTGGGAGAGGTTAATTTTTGTTTTTGTCAGTTTTTTCACAAAAGTTACAACTTTATTCGTGGCATTATTCTTACTGTGATCTCTTTATTAATATTAATATTATTTTTTGGGAGGATTTGGTTTTCCGTAAGGAATCTTAAGTTTTTATGTACAAAGTATATATTTAATTTCTTGTTGTTGAATAAGCTTTTTTGTTTGCGAGTGAACACGCTATGTTGTGTGGATATGTTCTATTTGATTCATTTTTGAAGTGCTTGTAATTTGTTTGCTTGTTTGTGGAATTATCCTCTTTTGTTAAAGAGAAACTGGGTACTTTAGGACAATAACTACTTTGTTGCAGATTATTTATCATCAATTTTGTGTACAGTATCTACCATACTAGTTTGCCTACTTTAACCAGTTGGAGAACTCACATTAGGTGGATTAAGAACTATATAGTTGATAGTTCATGATCTGATTTGAGGACTGTTTCCATGTCTCCTTAAATCACTTTAATATTTATGCATATGAGGATGGTGTGATGTTTGGATAAGTTATATTACTAAGCAAATTATTTTAACCTTTGATCAGGAACTGCCTGCCTCGATTTCTAGATTAATAATGGACCGAAGCTCCATTGATTATGGTTATAGGGATGGAGAAGGTGATGGTGAACGAACTCTAAAGATGGTAGACACAGGAGGAATTGGTAT
>JASCZI010211489.1:40509-52229 GCA_036250425.1 Stylosanthes scabra
TTATTCTTGTTCATTTATAAAGTTTGCTTCTCATTCAGGAGTCAGGCATCTGGTCTAAACCCAACAGTGACAATTTCACCCAATGCATAGGATTGCCAAGAAATCATAAAAGTATGAATCAAGTACCCTCCTATCTCGTATTATGCAGCGGGATATTCTGAAATTTCTCTCTTCTAACTCTTCTTTTTGTTTTCTTTTTCATCAGAGCCAGATGGAAAGACCAATGGCTACATCCTCATAAACGCTAACGGTGGCTTGAACCAGATGAGATTTGGGGTCTGGCAGCATTGATTTCTGATAGTGTATTATGAAAAGTTAGGTGGCAAGCATAATCTAATTTATCAGTGTATTGTAATTGCAGATATGTGATATGGTTGCGATTGCCAAGATTATGAAGGCGACACTTGTTCTTCCTTCTCTTGATCACACCTCTTACTGGGCTGATGAGAGGTTGGTTTATTTTGCTACCTTATAATATGGGATTAGAAAATTGGATCTCGAAACTTCATTCAGTTTTGAAATTTCAGTCACTATTAATGATATTTATGTTTAGATACATGATTCATAGGCTGTTAGGGGTTAGACTTGTTCAAATCAAGGCATTGCACCTCAAGAATTTTTGTTGGACTATGGCTATATTCTGTTGGGCTATGCAACTTTGCTACATTCTTTTATATGTTATCCCTTTTGCTATTACGTTCTAAATCATAGCTGTACCAAATGATGGATTCGAGGCTTGATAATACACGGATTTGATACCTCCTGCCATCTAAAACTTGATTCCTTTCAATATACTTGCAGTGATTTCAAGGATTTGTTTGACTGGAGGCATTTTATTAATACACTGAAGGATGATATCCACATAGTTGAGAGATTACCAGATGTGTACGCCGGAATTGAACCTTTTTCAAAAACTCCTATATCTTGGTCGAAGGTCAGCATAACTTGTTTACTCCAGCTCCTCCTTTTGCATTTCTAGAATATTATGTTTCATTAATTTATTCATCACATTCTTGTTGAACTTAGTCGTCCATTCATACCATAGCATCACATTTCTTTTTTTCTATGCCTTTAAAAACTGTCAAGTGAGAATATGCGTGTTTAATTACAGGTCAATTATTACAAAACTGAGGTTCTTCCACTCCTAAAACAACACAAAGTGATCTATTTCACTCATACTGATTCCCGGCTAGCTAACAACAACATATCAAGTTCCATACAGAAGTTAAGATGCCGTGTAAATTACAGAGCATTGAAATATTCAGCTCCAATTGAAGAATTTGGTAACAAATTGGTATCTAGAATGCGACAGAATGGAAATCCTTATCTGGCCCTTCATCTGAGGTAAGTTACAATACTAGTATAAATACAAATATCAAGCCTGAATCGTCTCTCTCTGCTTCTGTTTTCTTCTTCTCTATTTGTTCTTTTGCATATATGTGGATATGCCTGAGCCTAAGAGATGGAAAAGAAAGAGTTCAATTTCATTTTTCATTGCTTCTTATAGCCTTTACTCTCTGTTGTTTTTGTTGTAGGTATGAGAAGGATATGCTTGCATTTACTGGCTGCAATCACAATTTGACTGCAGAAGAAGATGAAGAACTAAGACAAATGCGGTATGAAGTCAGTCACTGGAAGGAGAAAGAGATCAATGGGACCGAGAGGAGATTGCTCGGAGGCTGCCCATTAACTCCGAGGGAAACTTCCCTCTTACTTAGAGCACTTGGTTTTCCATCACACACCAGGATTTATCTGGTTGCTGGAGAAGCATATGGAAGAGGAAGTATGAAATATCTTGAGGATGATTTCCCCAACATTTTCTCTCATTCCTCTCTGTCCTCTGAAGAAGAGCTGAGTCCTTTCAAGAATCACCAGAACATGTTGGCTGGTATAGACTATGTCGTTGCCCTTCAGAGCGATGCGTTTCTTTACACCTATGATGGAAATATGGCAAAGGCTGTACAAGGTCATCGGCGCTTTGAAAACTTTAAGAAGACTATCAATCCAGACAAGTAAGATATTCTTAACTCATTTTCTGCTTGATGGTTTGTGAAACTTCTTATTCTTATAAGTGATGATTTCAATGGTTAATGCAGGATGAATTTTGTTAAACTTGTTGACCAGTTAGATGAAGGAAAAATTTCTTGGAAGAAGTTCAGCTCCAAGGTAAAAATGCTTCATGCAGACCGAATGGGCGCCCCATACGAAAGGGAGCCTGGAGAGTTTCCAAAGCTGGAGGAAAGTTTTTATGCAAATCCTCTGCCAGGATGTATATGCGAAAGATCAATATAGTATACAAGACTTGGTACTGGTGGTTGTGCTTCTTATGATGACATCACTAGAGCAGCAAACAAAAGGCATTGTTAGCTGTGCTGGGCTATATTTCTCTAAGTCTTGAGGGGATTGGAATATGTTCAAAAGCCAGATTATCTTTTTTGGTAAGGTGCAATAAATTGCCCTTACCCTATACAGGGGACCAAAGTGGAGTACGAAACTGAACTATTAGAATGTACTCATAAATTAAGGATTAGGCATTGGCAGCCCTAAGTATAGCACTCACGCAATAGAAAGTAATTATATACCTTGGGAAACAAACCTCATCCCTAACCATAGTTTTGAATGAAAATTTTAGATTGTATTTTATTCTATACATGTACTGATATCACCAAAAGTGGATGAGACTGAATAAGTTGTATTTATAATTGCATCATAAGAGAGAAAAGGATGAAATAGAATGGATTTGTATACTCTAATTTAAGAGGGTAACTCAGATGCATCCATTTTTGAGTGATTACAAAATTCAGATGAGCAGCGCTATCATAATAGAAGCATTCACTTATTACTATCGTAAAATGTGGCAGTACAATAATACAATTATGCAAGTAAAATAATATTTAAAGGCGCGAGATTGGTTCATTAGTCCCCTTTAGGAAAGGGTAATCTGTGTAGCCTTTAACAGGATCCTGAGTGTAGAATGTCTTTCTGTTATACTTGGTTAGAGGTGCATTTAGCTTCAACCTCTCAACTAAGTCCGGGTTGGAGATGAAAAGCCGACCATAGGATACCAAGTCTGCATCTCCTTGAGCCACAGCTTCCATTCCCAACTCCCTTGTGAATCCACCACTTGCCATGAATGTTCCCTCATAAGCATTTCTCAGAGTCCGCATCAACTGAGCTTCCTCTTCTTCGCTGCCGGGTCTTCCCGACTCGGTTTGGCCGTAAGCTGTGTACCTGGGTTGAGTCACATGGAGATAGGTCAGTCTTTTGCCCAACTCTCGCTGGAGGTTGTTGATCTTCTCCACCACTGCTAGCCCGAGGCGAAGCGGGTCAGAGTCCATGGCATCCAGGTGATCAATTGCAGGTGAAACTCTAACAGCTACTCTTTCTGCTCCAATTGCAGAAACAACTGCTTTAAGCACCTGCATTAAGAACCTGCACCTATTTGAAATAGGTCCTCCATACTCATCTGTTCGGTCATTGATGCCGTCCTTCAAGAATTGATCAATGAGATAGCCGTGTGCACCGTGAATCTCAATTCCATCAAAACCTGTATATTCAGTTCACCATATTTAATCACCATTCAAAGAATCTCGTGTGTTAGTACAGAGAAGAGAGGATAGAGAAAAGGAAGCAACCAGCTCGAATAGCGTTGACAGCTGATTGGCGATAATGGTCCACTATTTGTGGAATCTCACAAGAGTCGAGTCGACGAGGCTCTGGATAGACGCCGTAGGACTGATCCGGCAAGAGGATTCTCCATCTCGACGAAATAGCTTTGTTTGTGGAGGAAATGGGCGGTGCTGCCCCAGGCTGATACACTGTTCCGCATGTACCAAATTAAAATCAAATAAGCAAAGCAGATAGTAGCAATTGGTGGTATAAGTATGAGGTTACCAGGGTGGGATGCACGGCCAACATGCCAGAGTTGACAAAAGATGATGCTGCCTTTGGCATGCACAGCATCCACAACGCTTCTCCAAGCCTCCACTTGCTCCTCTGAGTAAATTCCAGGTACATGAGGGAACCTGTACCATTCATACAACTTATCAGTTATCGGGCAGGTAGGCCCAAATGAAACCGGCCCATAATAATAATAAGAAACATACCCAGGAGCAGTGGGAGAGATGAGAGTGCCTTCGGTGATGAGGAATCCACCGGGTGTGGATCTCTGAGCGTAATACTCGGCAAGGGCGGGGCGTGGGATCCCGTTCAAGGCTCTGCACCTCGTCATGGGGGCCAGCACCACCCTGTGGGAGAGGCTGAATTTTCCCATCTTGTAAGGAGAAAAGAGGGTGTCTGCCATTCTAAACCGGATCTTGGTTGCAGTGATGGAGAATCAGATTATACAAGTGCTCATGTTTGTGGAATTGCATTATTAAAGGGGGGGAAGAGTGGGTGGGTCCAGTCAACTCCTCCTTGTGAAAGCAAATAAAATTACTTTTTTGGTGTGAAAACAGAAACCCAGCTTATTCACAAATCACAACCCCACGTTCTGCAATTTTCTCCAAAGGCTTTATATGGACGGTCTTCTCATTCTAAATAGTAATAACATAACTTTCAATTGGACCGGCTAAGCACTCACCACTCACCGGTCACCACTTCATTTTTCCTTTCAATGTGCTTGTCACAACATTTGTCTAACCAGACATGATGATCACGTGCTTTTTCTTTTTCTTCTTTTTATCCTCCAGAAATTATCTTCCGTACCTTCTTATAATTTTTCTCTTTGGGTCAGGGCACAATAAAGCTTATTGAAGCTTAGGAGATAGCAACAAGGGTTTATCTTTCGGCCCATTTAATTTGTGCCCAAACTGTTGTAGCCCATTTCTTTTATCGTTTTTCTAACAAGTACTGATTCATGACAAAAAAAAACAAGTACTGATTGACTAATATGTCCTCCCAAAAATTAGCAGTGAAATGTTCACAAAAAAAAAATAACGCTCATACCGTTACTCCTGATCCCAAAAAACGCTCATACCGTTACTCATATATTATTGCAATACCAAAAATATATTACTAATATATTATTGCGATCTTCCAATAATAGTCAATGCTATTTTTAAATTGGTCACGGTTAACTTCTTAAACACTCAAAGTGGCACCACCCTAAAAAAATCACTCAAAGTAGCAAAACAACATGAAATATAAACTCTCTTTTCCTTTTACAATTTTGTCATTCATGCATATCGTTCGGTTTTTTGTTTTTTAATATAATTAATTGCTATTTTTCGGGTGAAGCATGCGTATATATTATCATCTCAAGTAGTTGGCTGTATATATAATTAAGGAATGTGCTAAAATATATTTTTATAAAATAAATCCTTTTTCCTCTGTCGTTTCCTAAGAATAAATAGTCACATAATTGTTAGAGCGTTCGTTGTTAAGCAGTCCAAGACTCTATACTCAACAATAATGAATTTGAATGCTCTATGCATATTAAATAAGTTAAAATTTATTTGCAATTAGTTTCAGGTGAAACAAACACTATAACGATTGGGAGATATTTTTTTTTCTCTTCTGAAAATGAAAATCAAGTATGTGAATAACGAAAAGAATGTGCTGAAATCTATAAATGTTGAGGTTACAAGTAGGGTCAAAGTCAAAGTTGGCAAAGTTTAATGAACATTTGTGGCACTGTACTGCGTCAACGACTGGCTTCCACTTGTGGATTTATTTCAAGCAAATTGTTCATCCACACTACACTTAGTTATTATCTCTCTGATTCGGTAAACGTTTAATTTTGCACTCAGCTTGTTGTTAATTAAAAGGACTATCGTCTGTTGAGTATATATGCTTCTATATGTTTAATTTAATAACTGCGGGATCGGAGTGAAGTAATAAGTAATAACCACATATAAAGATCATCAGTAAAAGGTTTGCTAACATTAACATTTGTTAATAATTATATATGTTGGGCATCAGATCAGATAATCATAATCTGAGTACGTAGGTCCCATGAATATGAATATCACGACTACAAATTAAAGAAAAGTCCAACATACATAGTTTGGTCACTCTCATGATATTCATGCCACTTTCACCTTTTTATCCCTCTAATCCTAACTATGCTGGACTTTGCTTTTTAATATTTGGGGTAGTAGGTACCCATGTGTAAGCTTAATTATACCATATCATCATAAAATTAAAAGGACAGAAATAATTCGATTTGTATCATTGTATGTACCTTCTTAATAAATGCTTATTAGTTATTATATATTATTAAATATATTAAATATATATCTAGTGTTACCATGCAAAGTCATTATTATTATTTTTTTTAAAAAACTGGATATATGGGTCAAAGTTCATATATATATATATTGGAGTTTTAATCAAAATATTTCCTGTGAAAGCTAAATATTAAGCAGCTAAAGTTAAAGTAGAGTTGACTTTTACTATTGTAGTATGATCAAATGACTTTTATTAATAAATTTTAACATAATATAACAATATCTTAGACAATATAATACATAAGTAATTATTTTATCTAGATAAATTGACTCGGTATTTATAAATTGATCTAGATTATGAGAAGAGTGAGATTCTTTTAATTTGAATAATCCTGAAGCTAAGGTTTGGTCTAAGGTTTGGTCCGAAGAAGAACAAAAAAAGGTGTCTTCCCACACGAAAGAAATAAGATTAGCCATTGAGCTAAAAGTCTACAATATACTACGTACACCAACCTAATTAGTTTAGGTCTCCGTCTCTTTTAATTTCTTTTTCTGGTTTAATTTTGTTTTAGGTGGAACGGTTTATTATGATTAAATTAATAGGGGGGATTAGGCTTCTGCGATTTGACCCAAAAAAAAAATATATCGTTATCATAATCTATAGGAAAAGTTGGAGATTATCTTCATCCCCAACCAGATATCTCAGACTTTAAGTTGCATGCATTTATACGCAAAGCGTCATCCTCTCCACTTGGGTAACGCCACCCTTCCTTCATCGCCATCCATTAATTCATTTTTATTAGTGTAAAGTAATAATCGCTTTTATTTTTCAACTTATTAGTTCAATTTTAGTGTAATGTGTAATGTCATCTAGGTAAGTTTTCAAAAATTTTGTGAGGCTTATAAGTTTTTAAGGAAAATAAAGTATAAAGTAAGTTATTAATTTTTTTTTATGATAAATGATAATTTCTGAGAAAAATAATAAATAAGTTCCTAAAAAAAATCAAAACACTTAGAATTTACAGGTATTTAAAAACTTGAAATGTACGTTGAATATGATTCCCGTAGCAACGTATAAGTGTATAGTTAAAATTGTTAAAAAACGTATATGTTTATGTCAATTGTCAAGTGTTTTTAAGGCTATAAATTTTTAAAGATTCACCGAACAAATTAAATCCTTATTTTGTCAGATATTTTGTGGTAAAAGTAGGAATTTTTTTTTTTTTTGTGTCTAGTAAAAGTAGGAAAATGAAAAAGGAAAGGAAAATAAAATAATAATATTTTAATTTTTAAAAGTTAAATTATTTAGAAGGAAAATAATAATATAATAATAAGAGAGGCATTGGTTGGTTAGAGAGTTGTAGAGAGGGAAAGAAAGAAAGAAAGAATATTGTTGTTTGTTGAGTAGAGAGAGAAAGAGAGAGTGAGGAAAGGCACTAGTCACTACTCGCTAGTCAGCTGCGACTGCGACCACCACCACCATAACCTCCCAAACCAACAAAAAAAAACTAAACAAAACAAAAACCAGAATAACAAACCTTCCTTCTCTTTCTTCTCTTTCTTTCTTTCTTTCTGCTTCATCTCATCTCTTCCTCACACTTTGTCGTTTTTATTATTATTTTTTCGAAAACCACGAGGCTTCCACTTCCGCCGCTCACTCTCACAAACTTACTTCCAAAATTATTATTATTATTATTTTCCTTTTTTTCTTTTTTAAGGTTCTGCTCCCTCGGTTATTCCTAAATCTAATACGATTATTTATTTTTTATTTAATTCACTGGGAAGCGAAGCCGAAAACTACTTGAAGTAGCTGATTAATAATTAATTAAGCTTTAATCTTACTTTTCTTCCTCCGTTAAAGCCAACACCTCAACATCTTTGCTAAAGGCCGCATCGGAATCTCTCTATAATTTTCCCTCTCTCCCTCCCCTTTAATTTTCCGGCTTCCAGGTCAGCTTACTCTTCTTCTTCCTCTTTCCACATATGCTCAATTAGATTCTTTGGGTTACTGTTTTTCTTTTTAATACATATAATTGAACTTTATTTATTTTTTGGTGTGTGTTTTGGTTTAATCGACGCGCATGGCGTATACTTAATCTGTGATTTTCAGGTGGTGTAACTGACCAGAACATGGAACATAGGATACTATATGTTCTTTGGTCTCAAAACATGTCTTTTTATATAATTAGGCTTCTCTCTTGTTGGGGAAGTTTTTTAGGTTTACCTAACATCTTTTAATGAGCGACATGGGGGAAAAAGGGAAATTAAATCATTCGATTTCGCTAAAGTATATGAGAGGTCCAGGGTTTTTGTTTTTATTATTATTTAAAAAAAAAAGAAAAACTTGTTTTCTTATTCAGTTGGTGCAATTGTTGAATATAGGCAACCTTAGTCAGTTCAAGTCAAGTCTTCTAAGAGTACATTCATGTGACTAAGACTCTTATGTTTGTTCTTAGCTTTAATCATGCTTCACTTTCATGTAATTTACTAATAGTAGCTTTAGTTATGACTTCTGACAAATTGTTTATCTGATCTTCTGTCATTGCTTATCACGATTAGGAACTAACAAATGACTGGCATGGCAAAGGAGGAAGAGTCAGCTAGTCCTAGTTGGGGCGCTTCGCTTTTTACGCATACCACTGAGGAAATGGCCAGGGCTGTTGCTGCTGCCGTTAATTCCCCAACGTTGAAAGATGATACCGGTGGAAGCCAATTTCAGAGGCTGCACAATCAAGTTACAAAGATGATAAAGGGCTTTTCACGCTCTCCTGATTCTAAGAATGCATACTACAACCCTGAAATCCTGACTAGTTTGAAGCGTCAATGGGCTGCAAACTTTCAATTGCAACACACTGTATGTTACAGAATTGGGTTTTGACTCAAGTGTACCAGAATTTTACATTTTCTTTATTGTATTATCTCTGGAACTTGGTTTCAATGCTTGTTCCTGTTTGTTTCAAACCGTTGCATCTTTGCTCATGACTTTTTGTTGTGCCATTACATCTTTGCCTCCTTTGAACTTGCAGGACCACAGATCTTGGAAGGAGCCCTCACAGCTGTTTGAAAGCATGGTGGTTGTGGGACTTCATCCAAATTGTGATGTTCAGGCACTCCGAAGGCAATATGTTGATAGAAAAATTGAAAGTCCTGGAAAATTGAGAAGTGCACTTGGTTATCAAAATCAATCCCGTATAGAACCCAATATAGAGCCCAACATCTCGCCTCAGGTTGCGATTTTTGGTATCAGTGCTTGAATTATTATATTTTTTATTCTCATGGCCAATGCTATTTGTTCTAGTGTTTATCTATACCATTTCAGTTTTACTTTTATGATCACCAGAATTTTCATTCGTAATTGTCTTTTTTATGTTTGTCTTCAACTGTCTCAGCACCTTTAACTCATATTCAAAATTTTTCAGGTTTTATTTGTCTACCCTCCAGAAAAAAAGCTGCCTCTTAAATGCAAGGATCTTCTCTCTTTCTGCTTCCCTGGAGGATTGGAGGTTAGGTGTATGCTTAATGAACTTTTATATTTCCTCCATATTTATATCAACAACTAATGATATTCTTACGTGTATTTAAACTCTTAGCAACAATAGTTGTTTATACATGTATTTGTACAGAGAGTAATAATAAAGTCTTCTACTTGCTTTAAATTTTTTCAATGTTCATATGGACGTTTAGTTATGGTTCAATGTTTTTGGTTTCAATTATAGGTCCGTGCTATTGAGAGAACCCCTTCCATGAGTGAGTTGAATGAAATTCTTTTTGGGCAGGTATTTTTGCTATGCAAACTTGCATTAATATTAGTTTTAGCACCATTTTTAGTTTTTAGTTGGATGTTTATGTAAGCTGTTAAACATTGATAACAAGTTATCTACTTGTATATTGCAGGAACATATCAAACAAAGGGATCTGTCATTTGTGTTTCGGTTACAGGTATGTGAAGCAATCTTATTTTAACCCTGTTCTATTACTATCACTGCTACCTATCTTTCCTGGTTACTATATCATATTCTTATAAATTATAAACTTAGCCACCTGAAGAGGTTTTGGCTGCAGCAATGCTAGTTAAGATCTTCTCTTTGAATCTTAATCTAATCCTCTTGATCAGCATTTAAAATGGTAAATTGGTTATGAAGTCTGCACTTTTCTGGTTACAAAAACCCAGCTTCTGATATGCTACTATTTGTTGGGTATTTATACACCATCCTAGAACTAGAGCCAAGAATTCTCTGGTGCAAGAATACAATTTTTATTGCTACTAGTTTAATATACCGTTGTAATCTTTTCTTCAAGGACCAAAGAGTCTAAATATTTTACAATCGTGCATTATTTGGAAGAGTGGAATTGGGAATAAGTAATGGTATCATTCATGTAATGTAATTGGACTACAGTCTAGTTGTTTTTTTCTTTTCCAAATGTGTATGGGAGGTCTAAAACCCAGGGGGGCGGGGAGGGGGCTAAAAGAAGAAATATCATAAGACGGGGAAAAGAATGCCTTTCCTTATTTATTTAAATTTTAGTAGTTGCCATGTTCATGATATTTGATATTCTTCTTTTTCCTCCCTTCAACTTTATAGGGCGCAGACAATTCTACTCTTTATGGATGTTGTGTCTTAGTTGAAGAACTAGTGCAAAAGCCCTCTGGATTGCTCTCTCTGATTTCGGATAAACAGCCACCTTTCTCTTCGAGGCGTCATATGTTAACCACACAAAGATGTTATTGCATTCTTTCAAGGCTTCCATTTTTTGAATTGCACTTTGGTGTTTTACAAAGGTAGGTTTATTTTATATGTGTTTATTGGTAAACCTTCTACATATGATTTTACTATTTTTGCTCACTTTATTCTATTAATATCTCTGAAGCATCTTCACACAAGAGAGGCTAGATCGGTTGACAAAAAGTATTGGAGATTTAAGTTTTGAATCTTTTGATGGTGACTATGAGGATGAAAACTCAGATTATACTTTTGAGCATGTGCTGGTGAGCGATGGGCCAATGGAAAACAAACTTGATGGAAATCCATTAATTACTCAGTCAAGCTTAAGAAGTTCTTCTCCTGAAAATATTGCGGGTGATGCTCATCCAGAGCATCAAACGGTTAATGGGGACCTGCAGATTTACGAGAGAATCAGTTGTGAGAATGTTGAACTAACTGATCCTGAAACTGGAAGGGCAACGACCAAAGAAGAATCTGGTCCTGCATATTCAGAAGACAGTGATCAGTATACAGATACTTTCGCAACCAACAAGCACTCAGAAGATAAGCATTTACCCAATGCTCTATTGCCACTTCTGCGCTATTGCCACTATGAAAGCTCAGAATCTTCCTGCAGGTACATGGCTCTGAACCTTATTACTGTTCTTTCTGGGAGTTCCCTTCATAGATATGCAGAAAGAGTGCAGTCTTTGCTTTGTAAATAATTTTTCAGTTTATTTTCCTATCAATTGGATTGTTTCGTCTTCACAAAATAGCTTGTTTCCTTTTTTATCTCTTGCATTCGTTATTTCTTTCTTCTAGTTTTCTTCATTTACAACCCCCCCCC
>JASCZI010211489.1:59418-69969 GCA_036250425.1 Stylosanthes scabra
TCACCACCCTCCACAACACCGTAAGTCTTCTTCTTCTAGTTTCTTCCCTATATATATATGAACTTGTTCAAGTCATTGATGATTCTTTGGGGGAACTATGCATGCAGTTGGGTGGAACTATCTGCAGATGGGTCTGGGAAGAAAGATAGACCCTGAGCCAGGGAGGTGCAGAAGAACAGATGGGAAAAAATGGAGATGCTCAAAGGAAGCATACCCAGATTCAAAGTACTGTGAAAGGCACATGCACAGAGGCAAGAACCGTTCAAGAAAGCCTGTGGAACAAACTTTGAAACAATCACCACCAGCACCAACAAACACGGATGATGCTTCTCCTGCTCCATCTTCAACCACCACAACAATCTTGTCAATCACCAACAACAACAACAACGAGTACTCTCATGACATCTATCATCAACAACACCAACACTCCTTCCTCTACCACCAGCAGCAGCAACCTTCTTCAAGGTCCTCCAACTCCATTGGCTTCTCTTTCCAGGACAACAACGCTGCTCCTTTGTTTCTTGACACCACTGGTTCTTCCTCCCAGAACAACACTGACTGCAGGTACTTCTTAGCTTGCTTCAAATTTCTCTCTCTCTCTCTCTCTTTCTTTCTGCTTCTGCTGAGTAATTCTCTTCTCTTTTTTGGTATACATAGGGAGAGGTATATTTATGGGCTGAAAGAGGAGGTGGATGAACATGCTTTCTTCACGGAACCTTCAGGAACAATGAGAAGCTTCTCTGCTTCGTCCATGGATGACTCATGGCAGCTGACACCACTCACCATAAGCTCCTCATCATCATCTTCATCGAAGCAGAGGAGCTGCTTGTCCAATGAAAACAACAACAACAACGAGTACTCTTACTTGCAGCTTCACCACCACCATAGCTTCAACAACAACAATTCATCAAAGCAAAGAGAAGCAGCAGAGCAAGATCATGGTTGCTACATGGCTCTTGGGGGGAAAGAAGAAGAGGCACATCATCATGAGAAGACCACCGTTCATCGATTCTTAGATGAATGGCCTCACAAGAGTAGAGGAGGATCATCATGGCTTGATTTGGATGATAAATCTTCCACTACTCAGCTTTCCATTTCCATCCCCGCATCCTCTCATCATGACTTCACAACTTTCACTTCAAGGAACCATACTGGTAAAATAAATAAACTCACTTTAATTTCCTTAATTAATCTCCTATTAATAATTACGTTGTTGAATGCTGTTTTTTTTATTGTGGCTGGGGATTGATTGGTGAGTGCTGAAAAGCTTGGAACTTTTGTTTTGATGCAGATGGTTAAGCTTAGCTTTCAAAAATGGGACCTACCCTTACTTGTAGCATGAGAGTGAATCAAATCAAAGACCTAATAATGTACTTTGGCATGCACATGGACATGCTTGATTGTCAAAGTATCTTATTCCAATTCCAAGAGCTCCCCCGTTTTCCACCTGTGTTTTGTAAATTCAGTTCAAGTGGGATTTGTGTCTCCATGTCTAATGTCTTTATATACCTATTTTACTGCTTTCTCGTGTGTTTGTTCTAATACCATGCTATCATTATTATTATTTGCCTTTCTCTCTCCCTCTCTCTCTTTGTTCCTTTATTCTACCAAACATATTTCCAAGTCTTTCTTTTGTGTTCTTCATGCTCCCTTAATTAAGTTTTGCTACTTTCTTATTAAAGTTACGAAACCAAATACAAGCAAACGAAGCATATGAGGGAATAATATTAGACGGTTGATTAAGGAATAAGTTATGGACAAAATGACTATATATTTTATTCATATTCATATGCCACTCTGACCATAGTAATAATATATAGTAGCAGAAATGATTATTACACAGTTGGTTCTTTTGTTTTTACCCTTTCACGTCTAAAATCTTATGAATTATGCGGCCCACACTGAACCCTAATATATGCTCCAGTTTTCACAGGTAATTTGTAATTTTCTTTACTTAAACTTCAATTTGATAGTAGAATAACACCACTATACACACTGATATATACGACATTCAGTTATTTGGATCGGTGCGAGCACCGTGCAGTATTTGTCAGTTTTATTAGAAAGAAGAAGAAAACAAAAACATATAAACACGTCATCCCTTCTCTATAGCAGAACCACACGTTTAGGATTTAGTAATATGAACAACTTTTTATTTTACGGTGATATAAATAAATCAAATTTAATGGTAAATGATAGAGAGGTAAATGATCCTCTTTATGTGAAACAAACAAGCGTCTCTGAGGGTTTTCTAGAAAGTTAATTTGATTGGAAGAATGTGGGAGCATGTGTAATGCTTATCATAATCTCATTTACATATTTTAGATTTTTCTCCATTCTCCTATATATACCCTATTCCTCCTTTCTCTTTTTGTGTGTTAAAGGCTTTTAAGTAATTTTTTAGTTACTATTATCTCATTAAGGACCATACCGTGCATTGCTTTTGGTTTTGGATTATATAACATAATACATATTACATAGGTTGATTAACTAGTTTAGTTATATGTAAAGAAAGGAAAGAAGCATGCACGAGTGTGGAAAGGAAAGGAAAGAAAAGGAGGAAAGGAAGCACTGTGGAATTCAGCTTTAGGGTAAAAAAGAAAGAAAAGGTAGCATGGTTGTGATCTGAGAAGAAGGTGGGGTGGGTAAGGTAAGTGGGACTGTTACGTTGTTGTTGTATTGGGTCCTCAAAAAGAGAAGAGTAGTAACTAGTGTGGCTAATATCAGAGACTATGCAGTGTCCAGTGGAGGGGTTCAGGCCTAGTAGATGGACTAAGTAGTAAGTACTGTAGGGACACTTCACACTTGTAATTTGTAAATTCTTATCCCCCTTTCCCTTCCATTCAACCACCTCTTCTGACTTCTCACACTCAATACCTCTCATTCAAACCATTCTCTTTCTTTCTTTACTCTTTACTCTTTACAAAAATAAATAAAATTCATATTTTATATAATATCAATGCCACTACTCATTAACATTACATTACATTACAATATATATATATATATATATATATATTTTACTTATGGTGACTATAATCACCTAACAGACACACCCACACATTATTCTTTATTTCAGTGCATGAGGGGAGTCTCGATTCCCTTCCATTTGAGATGCAGCACTTATGCGGTCACCAAGTGCCCCAGCTGCCATTACAATATATATCTTGTGTTACTCACCTCAATAAACATATCACAAAACCCATTGTTTTAGAAAGGCCCAACAACAATAGAACATATTTTCTTAAAAGCCCACTTAATTCTTTTAGCAAGGCCCAAAAAGAAGCACTAGTGCAATTTTGCTATTTGGCATCTTCCTTCCTTCTGAGTTCTGAGCTGAATCTTTTGATTTGGGTGCCAAGTCGAACTGAATAGCAGATACAGCTTTGATCAAGGCGGCAATTGAAGATGACAGTCAAATGGTACCACCGCCATCTCTTCCATCTGCATTTTCAATTTATTCCTCTCACAAAATCTTCTTCTTATTTATGTTTTTTTTTTTTTTTTCTGGCGATAGGATTCTTCACTGGACTCCAACCCCAGGATCCGTGGTGAATAGCCAAATCCTCAGTGAGATTTCTCAGTGCGTGGAGAGCTTCGTCAACGCCGTCAAAGACGGAAGATGGAAAGCTACCCTCACTTTCTACAGACCCAATTTGCGAGGTTCTTATTTTCCATCTCTTCGTTCTCTCGAACCCTAAAACGTTACTATTCTGATTGGCGACCTAACTTGTAAGTTGTAACAGACCAATCGATCCCCAGCGAATTCCCGCGTGATTTTCTGGGGATTTCGCTGTTGGAGCAGCCAAACAAATACTACTTCATAATTCGCGGTAACAAAATAATCCTTGAGGCTGATTCTACTATCTTGACTATAATGGAGAAGTTGCAGTCTTATAAATCCAAAGTTGCACTTAATTTCGAGGTTAATTTACTCACTTACCTATTCTTACTGTTGTCTCTCTCTTCTTAGTTGCTTAATATAATGATAACGATGGTGCAGGGAGTGCAGTATAAAATGGGTGACTTTCAGATGAAGGTGGTCAAAGTTGTTCCCAATCAAGCTGAAAGTCTCAGAGGTATTTTGATTGAGGTAACCTAACCACTTCAATTCTCGTTCTGCATCTTCATGCTTATGGTTTATAGGCTAGTTGAGCTGATAGTGATGATACATGTTGTTATACATTTTGTGATTGAAGAAAATAATTGAATAGTCATTGTATGGTTTGTGCAGATTGAGTATCTGCCTCTGTCATCAATAGAAAAAGCGAAGCCAATTATGGAAGAATTCCTTGAGGTGTGGAGAGAAGTGATGTCAAAAAAATCATTACCAGGGCATTTCACGCAGACAGAACCACATTTTGCAGAGTATAAGCTTCCTGACAATTATACCTCACAACATACAGCTATCCAGTATGCTGCTGCCTTGGCCCAACTCATTCAATCCGCACAGTTAAGGGGCTAGCACCATCAAGGCATCAAACATGAAACACTTGTTCCTTCTCTAACTTTGATTGTCTTTAGCTGAAGAAAACACATGTTCTACTTCTTTAGTCAACTCGAGAACAAAATGAAAATATTGTAATTGTAGGAATCATTTTTGTTATATTTTTGTCTGCTAAGTATTACAGCTATTCATCCTTATCTTATTATACCTACCTCGACTACGAACCAATCTAGCAAAAAGTATATTAAGAGAAAATATAATTCAAAAGTTCATGCACATTTTACTCTATATGCTTGAATTGGGATTATTTTTAAATATGAATGCAGGCATATATACACATATGTAAGCAATGTTCTGATATCAATTCATTCATTTATTCAATAGCTTTTTTTAAATCACTTACAACTTACAAGTTACAACTCATACACATCCTCGCCCACTCTACTTAAGGTTTCATTCACTCTCCAAATCTTCCACAGGCCTAGGAGCCTCTTACACCGTCTTTATTCAATACTTCAAGAATTCAAATATAAATTTACCTTTTTACTTTGAATAAAAAAGGTAAAAGTCGTTATTCCATAACTAAAAATAAAAACTACGAAAAAAATAATTCTCCCCTCTTCTTGGATAATGGACTAAGAAATATTAGATTAGTAGTAGTGTTAGTAAAAAAAAAAGGCGGAAGGTCACGCAGGCTCCTTTGCTGTTTCTTTGGGATTGGGTAGGGTGTTGGGCTTAGCCCATGACCCAAAACAAAATTAAATTAAATCATATATATTAGTCTAATTTAGGTTTGGGAATTATTTTGTTACGTAACGCTTGCTTCAGGTGGGAGAGGGATATATTTAGGATTAGTTTAGGGCGGGTGTTTGGGCTCTGCCAAGACCCAAAAAAATTTAAAATCATCTCTTCATCACATATAAGTGGCGGCTCTGCCTCTTGTCGCTCTCTATTTTTGTGATCCTATGGATTCAAACCGTTCAAATAATGCTCCCGGAAGGAAGGTTTGTTTCTTTCATACTATTCAAGTATTACTAATGTCTTTATTTTATTGCATAATAATGTGCTTCTTCATCCTTTGCAGGTCAAATTCGCACCAAGAGCGCCACCTCGCCGAGTGCCAAAGCAAGAAATTAAAGCGTATGCATCCATTTGTTTTCACAATTATTTCTGTTTCTGTGCTTAATCTGATGTGATGTCACTTTGTTTTCCTTTTTTGTTTCTGCAGTGAAGTGCCTGAAGATGATGATGCCGAACGGGTCAAGGATTTGCTTCGCCGTTTAAATGTCTGTGTCATATCCTTCACATTGGATTGCTCTATTTTCTCATACTTTAAATTCTCTTTGTTCATATTTTCGTTTTCTTTCTTTCAGGAAAATACCTTGAATGGCAGGCCCAAAGTTGAGAAAAAAGGTTGAATATGTTATTCCCAAGTTATTTGATCCCAATTTCTTCAACTTTTTGTATTTTTAGCATTGATTTTCTGCTTCCATCATGTTAAGCTGTGTTTGATTGGTTTGTGTTCATCATGAAAACCGATCCTGAAATTCTATTAATCTGTTAGAAGCTAAGAATCCATACAGCTGTTTCAATCATTTAAATTCTGTAACAGAAGTTATAGACAGACATTTATTCATGTAGTAGAGTCAATTTTAATACTACTGTACTATACACTATCTTTCTTTGGTATTAGGGGAACATTTTCTGCTTTTCATTTGAACTTAAGACCACATGTTTTATCTACTGAGATTTAGCTTTACTCTCATAAATGATTGTGCAATGCCTATATAAGTTCCTAGCACTACGATGAGTAAAATTGAGAAACATAGTCAATTTGAATATTTACTATTATTAAGTATCTAGTTAGTCTATGTTAGTATGTTGAGGCTTGAGAGTGGAGAATACCATTTTCTTTAAAGTAGAAGTAGTATTATTATTTTTGTTTTCTAAAACTTAATTGTTTATAATTGTGGTTCGCAGTGTCAGCTACGCAGATTGCTTTTGGTTATGGAGGCGAAGCACAATCCTACAAGTCATATCATAATCGCAGGGGTGGCAATGAGGATTCTGCATTCAGTGGTATGCTACCACCAATGCATTTCAATTTAGTAATTTGCTTAAAATTGTTTGTTTTTCACTTTACTGCAAGAACCTTCTTTACATTGATCATATTTTCTTTATGCTTTAGCCACAGGTGTGAGAGAGAAAGAATACAAAGAACCATGGGTAAGTGCACTGTGTTGCATGAAGTTGCAGACTAATGTACTGTTGTATTTGTTTCCTCTGTGAATGTATCTGATGTATTTGGCAGGGTGATTGTGCGTGCTTGTTTAATTACAGGATTATTACAGTTATTATCCCATTACACTCCCCTTGAGGAGGCCTTATTCAGGAAACCCAGGTACATTCCAAAATCCTTTTTTAGATAAATAAAAGAAATGTAGTAATATAACAATTAATGGAATCTTATGTATAATTGGAATTTTTATATCAACGACTAGTCAGCTTAGTAAAACAATTTCTCATAATCCCAAGTTTTTAGACTTAGTTATATGCCTACAATCATATATATATTACTAGTATTTTCAATCAACTATTTACTATATTTTTCACTTCCACTAAAGTCAAGAATTTATTTCACTATCACGTTTATATCAAGTAGCTTTAACTATGCAAATTGTTTTGATAGAACTCCTTGATGAAGAGGAATTTGGGGAGGCTGCAGAATCCAGAACCTATGATGAAAATTCAACAAATCAAGCACAAGAGCTTGGCCTTTTGGTTAGTGAACTAAAACTTATGAAATCGAATTTATTAAATTCAACTTGTCGTAATGATTATAGTAGTTTTCTGATGAGAAAATTGTTGGTAGGAGGAAAACCCAGAGACAAGTATGTTCTTGATCCAGTTACCAACTGCTTTGCCAGCGATTAAAGGATCGGCTTCTTCTGGAGAACAAGATGTCAATGAGAACTCTTCTAAACCTCAAGGATCCGCAAAGAAAGTAAAGCCCTGTAAGTTAAATGAACTACCATCTGGCTTCATGGGTAAAATGCTTGTATACAAGAGTGGTGCTGTCAAGCTGAAGCTTGGCGATACCCTTTATGATGTAAGTACTGCATTCCCTGTATAAATTACAAGACATAATAATCTCAGTGATAGTTTTTCAATTCTTTTTCTTAATTTTCAAGTTCTGAATATACTATGAAAAGGCCTTGGAAAAAGAATTTGTAAAGAAAACAAGGTTAAACCGTGATCAAATTCCAAAGCCATGTGATATAGATTCTCAGTGACACACAATGTTACTGAATTGATGATGCAAAAGCAGAAAAAAAATCCCTCTCATCTTTTTCTAAAATGGTTGCAGGTTTCCTCTGGTTCGAATTGTGTATTTGCCCAAGATGTTGCTGTTATGAATACTGCTGAAAAGAATTGTTGCACAATTGGGGAGATCAGCAAGCGTGTCACTATAACTCCAGATATAGATGCCATGTTAGAAAATCTGGCTTCTTTATGATAAATCTAGCACATTTTTTCCCCCAAGTAGTCTGCACTGCAATTTGTTTTTTGGTTTTAATCCTTAACAATACTTAACTCATTTTATTCACTAATAACTCAACACAATACATACGTAGATTATGTCTATTTTAGAAATCCAGTAGGTGCGTTTTGTTAATTAGAGTGAGTGAGGATGAACTCTTTCCACGAGGTCATTACGTAGAAACATACATTACTATATTAGTTGAACGGAATATTCGTTGGTTTGATGTCTTCGTTTTTTATTTTCGCTAAAAGGTAAATAATAATACAGTTAATAGTGCATCAGTCAGAAATGCATTTCCTAATCAGGGGTATGATAAGACTTTAACAACATAAAGTTACATTTTTTCCATCTATAAATTTTGGCCTAGAATAATTTGTTTGTTCTCTTTTAATGTATGAGTTTTTTAATTTGAAATTATTGATGCCTAATTGATGTCCCATATTTGATAAATTATAATTACATGCATAATTATCCATAGATTTTATAGTCGTTAATTTGTTTTGTCTTTAGATCAACTTGCACTTTAGAAAGTCTAATCCAAGAAGTTTTACTATTACACAGAACATTTATATTTGTAAGAATTTTAAGATAATAAAATAATAAATTAAATACTTTTACGACTGATTATTTATAGACTAAATATTTATGTAAAAATATTTATACTAACGATTTCTCTATTGGTCAATGTCTGGTGCCCAAGCCAATTGGCATTCAAACGTTGACAATGAATTGTCACCAAACTATACTTGAAATTATATGTGAATCGCTTTTGTGCCATTGCTACTTGCCAATAAAGTGATAAAAGGTTATCAATTTCAAAGCCAAAACAAGAGTTACCAAGTTATCGATCACCCTTTGTGTCAATGTCAATATCACAACTCAGATCACTGCTTCAAGAGCGATTAATTGTCTTGCCTACTTAGGATTATCACAAAACGTGGGAGGGCCTCACTCAATAATAATGTGGTACAGTAGTTATATTGTCAATTGCGTTTACAGAATGTCAAGCAATAAAACAAAACAAAACATTCATTCCGTAGTGGCTACTTATAAAAGGTATATACAAGACGTGAACTGGAGATTATGACTTCTGAGTTCTGAGTTTAAAGACAATGTCCACTTCGAGTACACCCATTAGTGATAACGACTCACACCCAAAATTAAGGATTCTTATTTTGGATAGATTATTTTTCAAAAATAAAATAAACTAATAAATTAGTTTTTTTTTAGAATATTAAAAAATTTACTTCTTAATGAAATAAAAATTTAATTTAGTTTTACATTTCATAACATTTTATATATTACTTTTTAGAAGAATAAAAAAATTGGAAATATTATATTTAAATACTAGCTTATTTAGTTTTCTAAGGATTAAATACCAATTTAGTCAATTTATTATTACTTTATTAGTATTAATTTATTCAAAATAAAAATTATTAAAGAAAATTTTGAGATATTACTCGAAAATAAAAAAGGAACACTTACAATAGTGTAGATTTTTACCCTTATAATGTTATAGGAAGGTTTTCCGGTATACCGCGAAAAGTGTGGTATACCCTATTCCCCTACTTTTTAACCGTTAATTTTCATCATATATTGATTTTATAATTAAAATCAATCAAAATCAACTACTAAAAAGCGGGAGAATACGTATATCGCACTTTTCATGGTATACCGGAAAACTTTTCAATGTTATATTAATAAAAATAAATCTTCAAACATTCACTAAATTAAAAGTTTCAAGAACTTCAACATTTTATGAACTAACAGTATTTATTGCTGCCAAATCCATGTTAGTTTGAGTTGTGCATGGCGTTTGACCTCAAATGTTATAATAAGATGCTCAAGTCCTGTGATGAAACTCGCTCTAAAATTAAAAGAGCAATAATTTTGAGAGGTGTAAGATTTATAATACATGCATCTCCTTGAATTCAAGTTAAGGAGTCATAGACATTTTATACTTATAAACTACCAAGAGATTTTTTTTTTTTTGAGATGCAAAATTTGTAATATATAAAAGAACAAAAATATGAACCATAAGAGCAGCCAATAGTTGTCTTGGATGGCAGTGGTTGGAGAAGAAACAATTAGGATAGGATTTGAAAGAGATGCATAATAAAAGTTTTTCACTTGCATTTTACTGTTTATTTTTCAATAGAAACCAACTTTTAAAAGTTGAAACGTTATTTCTCTAACAACTACTATTTTGAGTTCTCTCTATTATATATTATAGCTAATCATAATATAGCTATTCATGCTTTCTCTCTTTCATTCCCATCACGACAAGCTATATATACAATCTGCTACTCATTATTTTACTTGTTACAATCAAGTGCCTCCAAAAGTCAGTATCCAACAAAAATTTACATTCCCATTAACTTCGAAGTGAGCCAATGGTCTTATTACGAATAACAATATATATGCTTTGGTTTACATAGGTTGGTAAAAGTAGAGTTGCGTGGTAGCTATATAAGAGAGAACATGATCTAGCATTCACAAGTGATATGATGAACCCAATTTAATTAGAAAACTATCATAATAAATTTGTTTTTGGAGCTTG
>JASCZI010211489.1:69979-86233 GCA_036250425.1 Stylosanthes scabra
AGGGGTGGTGACGACTAATATAGTTAAAATAAAAATGGGTCAATGACTTAAGTACCTACCTTAGCTAAAGTAACCATCAGATTCTATAATTAACACGTTCATATCGTCTCTGATCTATTCTCTCTTATCCCCACAATTCCCTTAATAAAACTATACTTGCTTTAAATGTTGTATTAGATGCGAAACAGGCTTATAACTTAGTCACTCAACATAATTTAATGGTTTTAAATAATAGATAATTCTATGATAAATAATTTTTTACAGGCATAAAATGAAGAAAAGTACTGTTTTTACTTTCAGAGTTAATAAAAATAAAATAAAAGAATTTATATAATTAACATTTAACCATTCATTAATAAAAAATTTTTCTCTTCATTACAACATATTATAATTTATAAATATTAATTAAAGATCCAATTACAAAAAGAGAAAGTTTAGGGAACCCATAGTTTGTTACTCGGTCAATAGGCTATTTCCTTCTTTTCTCTTTTCTTTTTTTACTATCAACTATTTCCCTAACTATACCCATGGGCTCCCTATGGACTTTCTAACGTTGGCTCCCTAGCATTACTCCAATTCATTTTTATTTGGTAGTACTTTTAGTCTATGAGCATATATATTCTTACAAGTTCGTGAAAAAAAAAAAACAACAAAATATACATACAAAGTGTATATATATAACTAAAATTATTGATTAATATAAATAAAAATGGCCGATCTTTAAATTTTTCTCTTTTAAAAGTAGTATACAGTGTTGGGTAAACAAATAATATTTAAAATTATTGACAAATAAAAGTTCTCTTCGTATAAATTAAAATTATATTGATATTCAGTTTTTCTCCATATACTAAATAGAAATAAAGTAGCTGTGAAATTATATGTTTTGTTTTTGGGTTGGGCATTGCTATATAGCTATGAAGATGTATTATATATGTTGATTTTGTTGCTTCCTTCTTTTCTTTTTTTTCTTACCAATAAACTTTTAGTCACTATTATATATTTAGATTATTAAGTTGTGATGTCATAAAAACGTAACTGAAATAGATTTTAAAAAGAAAAAATTGTACTAACTACTAAATGCCTATTTTAGTATGATGATTCTAACACTGCGAGCATCCTTAGGTTGTTCCTCCACGTCAATCATGGCAGTATCTCTCTTCCTAAAATCAATCCTAATCAACTACGAGAAAGTCTAAACATGATTCCATTGAAAAAGACTATGAGCATATATCATTAAAGGTGCTTGGAAATTGATGTTTGGAAATGAACAAACCATCTAACTTTCAACCCCGAAGAGTGTGAGTTGTGTTTTACACGCAACCGTAAATTTTTAGCTTAGCGTACTTATATATATAGTTCATAAAAAGAGTTTTAAGAACAAGGAAAGAAAATAATCAACATTCAAATGAAATATAGAAGCTTAATAAATATATTCGTGGTATATATTTTAAACGGTACATTTTTCATTAGTCGCTATGCCATGCCAAACCACAAAGATATTTAATTACAAGAAATGATGTATGTTTGTATAAATCAGAATTAATGTCAAAAGTATAGTAAAAGGTGTATTAAAAAACATATACAAAAATCATGTATATATAATATTTTTGTTTAAGTAATTAGCAAGAAATAATCATATTATGTAAGGCACATATAAAGGTTATTATCATTGAGTGTAGCAGCCAGCAAATTAAACAAAAGAATGAGTAATGAAGAAAGAGATTGTTAATACGTAACCCTAAGTTGCACTTTCTATGCATATGGCATCAGAGTCAGAGAAATGATGATATATGGGTTTAGTGGAATTTGGCATGCCATACGACAATGCAAGATCTCAGCCAAATAACTCACGATTTCTTCTTGTCATATATTCTCGTAAATGAGAGCTCCAGTGTGAACAAATTGAGAGTCAGTACTCAAAATGTCCAAGCATATACATACTTTGAGGGATAAGCAAAGTTATGAACTCATGTTTCTGAATTGACACTTTCATATCTTTTTTATTTCATTCTTATTGTTTTATAGTTGAGTTAATTATTAACACTCTCAAGTCTCAACCCACCAAACTACATGAGCCGTAATATAACTCATGACAAGTGATAACTGCTGTTATATCATGTATCTAACAAAAGAAAAATATAGTAAGTAGTAACTCCCATAATGAAGTAGCTAAGATATCGAGTATGGGTGCTCCTTCTTGGTTCATTTACCATTTGTACCGTGATGTACTTCATTTTTTGGAACTAATTAGCATTGTTCTTAACTAAAATATTATGACAGCTTCTAAATCATGATATACATAAATTGCACAACCAACAAACTAATATCAATATAGTAACTATTCAGCGTTGACGTGTGAAGATGATAACTAAGATATGCTACGCCAACTGAGATTAGCTCGGTTAATGGAGACTATTCTGCTAGATTTTTTTTCACGATAATTGAAAATAATAGTACTAATTGTTTAGAAGTAATAAGTAGTAGATAATTATTAGAGGCGAAGTAATAATAGAATGATGTTATATATGGTAATTAAATAGTGAGGACCATGTATTGAATGCGTTGCATATTGCAATCATATAATGAGGGGACCACAGAGTTTGTGAATGGAGTAATCAATAGTAGCTTATGCCTTATAAGTAATTTGATGGTGGCAAACACAAACACTAGTCTCTCCTCCTCAAATTAAATATATTGAAGTACCAGCAGCAGATAGCAGATAGAGATCTCATCATCAGTAAGGTAATAAGAATGGGGAGAAGTAGCCCTTGTTGCTCAAAATCTCAGGACTTGAAAAGAGGTGCTTGGACTGCTGATGAAGACAAAATCCTCAGAGACTACATTAGGCTCCATGGCCATGGAAGATGGAGAAACCTTCCCCAAAAAGCAGGTACTTATTAATTACTACTTCATTATTGTAATTTAGTTGGTATATTATATGTATGTGAATGTTGGTTAATTGACACAGCACCGACATACATACAATGATACAATACAGGATTAAAAAGATGTGGGAAAAGTTGTAGACTGCGATGGTTGAACTATCTAAGACCAGACATCAAGAGAGGCAATATATCCTCCGACGAAGATGAACTCATCATCAGGCTTCACAACCTCCTTGGAAATAGGTACCTATATACCTACCTTATTAATTCATTTCCCCCACCATTTTTAATACTATAGTATATAATTATATATAATATCATCTAATCATCACTTTATTATAGGTGGTCTCTAATAGCTGGAAGGCTTCCGGGGCGAACAGACAATGAGATAAAGAACTATTGGAACACCAACCTGAGTAAGAGGATAAATAATAACAAGGATCACAACCAAAGAAGAAACACCTCTTCTTCTTATGTTCAACCCCCCCAAACAGAACCTACTCCTTCTAAGATTGACTTCCCTCTAATCCGAACAAAGGCTACCAAGTGCTCAAAGCCATTACTCATAAATAATAATAATCCACCACTCCCTCACAATGCAGCACAATCAACACCACTACCCTTGCTTCTGGAATCTGCTACTGCCAACAACGACAACCAGAACATGCAACCTGCTACAACTACTACTACTACTACTGGTAATAATGGGTTTGTGCCCTTCTTCAATGAAGGTGATGACAAAGAGCTACTCTCAAAGACAGATTTGCTCATAGATGATTATTGTAATCTTGATGATGCTGCTGGCGGCTTCCATGATCTTCTTATCAACTCGGATGTGTCTGATCTGATGGGCGACGAGCTATTGTTATCGCCTTATTCGGACCAACCCGCCACCGTCTTCTCTGATGACATCCTAAATCAATGGACACACAGCTATTTCGCTGCTACTGATGATGATCATCACGTTAATAATGATAATGATAATGATGATGTCTCAATCACCAACCGTCATTTTCACCAGTCAAATGACTAGCTAGCAGAATAATGACAATGCCTCCGATCCGCAAAGAATGTTTCTGAAATGTGTTATAGATTATTATTGTATATATTTCTTTATTTTTGATTGAGATATATAACGAATAATTAGTTACTGTTCCTGTGTTGATAAACTGGCAAGGTATAGTTCGTGGGTTGAACAAATTCCTTCTAATTAATAAAGGAGGAGATACCAATAGAACACAGAGTGTGGATTGGATAGTGATCGAATACCTACAAAAAACACTCCTACACCTTAACTCAATATATGTGTATATTCTATATTTTAAAAATTAGTAGACAATACTAAAAGAATAATCTGTTAATGGGTTTACTACACAAAATTACAAGTTCTGGCGATCAATTTTATAAATGAAAGTTCCAAATTATCCTTAATATTTATCTCGAAGTTGCAAGTTGCAACTACATACAAAGTAGTGAAGTTATTATCTCTGTTTTAATTGTTATTCACATTTCATTGTTTCTAGCAGGACAAATTAGGTGATATATTTAGTATCCTTCCTCTCTTTTAAACCATGTCGCTATTTTCATCCACAACTATCTTGTCATATATAGGCGAATCTGCCATTTGAATGAAAATGGTACAATATGAATCACATGGTTGTTGGGATAGCAACATATCACCAAGCCTTAAATACCATAAGAAGCTCAAGTTTAAAGAACATGGGTCTAGCTAGGCGCCCGCAAAGATAATAATGAAGTAAATTAGATTTGTGGGGTAACGCAGCAAGAAGAAACACTCACTTATAGTAAGGATCTTTAGTAGACAATATGTGGAGAAAAGCAAGAATGCTTCATATGGTTTAGTTTGTGGCTTCATACGGTTTGTGTGTATCTATAACAAGCAATGAAGCAACCAAAATCTGTACATTCAAACTACTTTCTATACAAATTTAAAAAGACTTTATGAAAATCACAAAAGCATCATCATCATCATTTGCAGCCAGAACAATTGGGAAAACTAGTTAGTCCCCCAAATACATGATACATGCATATTAGTTTATTAAATAAGCAAATAGAAAAGTGAAGAACATTGATCAAACAGTTGGAATGCATGGGTAATCAAAGACTAGCAGAAGGAGTAGTAGGAACAACATAATCAACAACCACCACACTCTCAATGCGATCCCTAACCTTATCCTTCTCAGCATTCACCACATCCTCATTTGAAACCACCGCCTCCAGCTCCTCCACCCTCGGAAACACCCCCAGGGACGCAATCGAGTAACCCTTCGCCCTCGCCGGCGAGAAATTCTCCCCGACACTCAGCTGACTGATCTCCTTGAAACTCTCCTTCATTCCTCCGATAACTCCCAAGATCTCGTCCTTTGCGTTATCGCCGGCGTTCTCCTTCAGCTTCAGGAAGCTGAGGCGGATGGCCGATCCCGGCGGGGTGACTATGTCGGCGGCGGGGAGGGCAGGGGAGACCCAATCGACGGCCATGATGTCATCGATTATGGGGAGGACATTGCCCTTGACAACGCTGACGTGGCTAGGGTGGGCGGAGTAGGCGTCGAGGTCCTGCTTTGTGGCGTAGCGGCTGTGGAGCATGTGTGTGAAGGTTAGGGAGGAGGAGCGGCTGCGGTAGACGGGGCCCACGGTGAGATGGAGTACTTGGTCGAGTGAGAGGAGGGAGTTGAGACCGTTGACCATGGCGGAGACCTTGGAAGAGTCAGTGTTGTCTTTGACCTTGAAGAGCACGATGTGCTCCACCACTGATTGGGTTGGTGTTGATGATGACGTCATCTTGATTGTGGTTTTGGTGTTGGAGGAGTAGGCGTACGGTTTTAGATGGTGACGGAGGAGGTGTTTGGAGGATGAGAAAGCGAGGGAAGGCACGCACAGATGGCTTCTCACACTCAGCATTTTACAGCTTAGCCTAATGGCACCATCCAGCAGGGGAATCTTCACTAAGATGATGATAATAGATCATAGATGCGTTTAACTTTTTCTCCAACTTTTTTTGTTTTCACTACTTCTAGTCTTGGGCTGATAAAATCACTGTAGCAGTCTAATATATTGGGCCGCGGCCCATCCATACAAATTGCAAAACTAGTTGCAGATTGCAGAGGCGTATAATAGAATGCTAGGATTCACTCATCAATTTTATTATCTTAAAACAAGTTACAAGCTGGCTCCAATGACCAAAAAAAAGAAAGAAAAAAAATGCTGGCTCCCAATTAGAAATAGACTGAAAATAAAAATAGATTAACACATTCCCTTGTTCAAGTTTATACATTAATTAAGCAAATACAGTAAGATTTAATTTTTTTATTGGAAAGTAATCCATCCACACCCATACACACTCACAGACACAGAGAGATGGATTAAGAGAGAGAGAAAGATACAGTGAGATTTTATATTACAGGAAGAAGGAAAACATTAATTATAAGCTTGAAGAAGATGCTGAGGATGGTTTGAGTGAAGGTACCACAAAGTGAAAGACCATAACACACTCAAGATAGTCCTTAATCTTATGATTCTCGTGTATATGTGCATGAGAATCTGCAGCCTCCAATTCCCTCAAGCCTGGAAAAACAGCAAGCGAGGCAACGGAGAACCCTTTGGCTCTGGCAGGAGAAAAATTGTCCCCGCAAGTGACCTGAACAGCGTCTTTGGTTTTCAGCTCTTGTTGAATCTCCCTAACTGCGCTCAGAATCTCATCAACACGATCTCCCAGACGCTCCTTCAATTTGAAGAACGTGAGCAGCACCGCCGATCCAGGTGCCGGAATTACCGATTCACCCTTGAGGCCGTCGTTGGCGAGCCAATCGAGGGCCATGGTGTCTTGGCACAAGGGGGCGTTGACCTTGACGACTGCCACGTGGGTGGGGTGAACCGTGTATTCTTGAAGGTCGGTCTTGGAGTTGTAGCGGGCATGGAGGATGTGAGTGAAGTTGAAGGAGGGTTGTGTTGATCGGAAGCTTAGCAGTGGGGCCATGGTGAGGTGAAGAGGCTGATCGAGAGAGTTGAGGGAGTTGATTCGGTCGACCATGGCGTCCACCTCGGAAGGGGCAACATCGTCCTTCACCTTGAACAACACCACATGCTCGATCATAGTGTTTCAGCTTGTTTTGACTTTTTATCCTTATCCTTATCACTATAACGTCTGTGTTCTTCGCATCCTTATATTTACTGCTCTCAGCTTGTATTTGTGGGTTTATAACATTTTACACTCTTTTTTTTTTGGACTTAGTAGCATTTTACACCCACTTAAAGTATTAAACATGTTACCAAAATCTGCACTGCTGCGTAAAAGGTTAAGTTGGGTTGTTGACAACTTGACATTATGTTGATGTAGGCCTATGTAATATCCTCAAAACTGAAGCGAAATACCATATTTTGAAAAAAATAATGTATATATTACTTCACACAAAAATATGAGGCCCAAGAAAATATGTTTTTTTTGGGACATGAAAAATATGTTTAACAATGTGCACAAAAAAAATATATGTTTAACAAACTGGAACGCCTAAGAATGTCCCAAGACTCCGTCCAAAAAAAAAAAATGTCCCAAGACCGCAGTCCCAAAAAAAAACATAAAAAGCCCCAAGACCAAAACAAAAGAACTTAAAAATGGCATTTTACTGTCCAAAAGAAATGGCATTTAATATTAAGCTTTCAAGACCCAAAACAAAAAATATAAAATAAAATTAAGCTTTCATCTACAAAATAAAAATATATATATAAAATACAACCACAGCACATTATTAAACAAAAAGCATGGTTTTGGTTCGCTCTTTTTTCATGTTGTTTGGGTGATAGTCACTTCCTTCCTCTTTAGACACATTAATTGATGTATAAATGTATCTAACATTATTCTGAAAATGATATTGATTTTCGTTGGAGGGAATTTATAAAAAGCAGGGTGCAATGGGAGCTGAATTACTGAAGCATTTTTTGTTGAAATGCGGATATGTCTCCAACTGTCTTGACCATTTATGGTGATTTCTAGATAATCATTGTTATCATTGAGTCTTAAAATTAGTTAAAATTGCAATGCATGTCAGCATATGATGCATGGTTACGTCCTCTGATACCGTCTCTTTTTTCATTGTTTTCTTGCAACAGCATAGCAAATCGTGAAAGCAAAATAACCCTTCATCGATTAGGTGCAAATTGCTAAAAACAAAACAACTGCTGTCGGGAGATGCTACACTACTAGCCTTAATTACTAAATAGTACTATTAAGTGCTGCTTATTTTATTCTTGGGTTTTGCTATCTTACGTTATTAGACACATATTAAATAGTATTTATTGAATTTATTAATTATAAATTCTTGTACTATTTAATAATTGTTTGGTCTCACTTCATTAATAATATTCTTTCTCATTTTCTATGCCAAACTACCCTTTAAATTTTAGTTACACTATTAAAATTTCCTTTTAAAAAATTATGAGTACAATTTTAGTTTTAAAATAAATATATTTATAAACCAATTTTTCTCCGAAATTATCTTATAAAATTACAATACATACATTTAATAACTACTTACCCTCCCTGATTTATGGTAATTATATAATATTGCTATACTTTTACATGTCTTTTATCATGTCGTAATTTATTATTATTATTTTTTATTAATTTAGGTTTGATTTTATAAAAAAAACATATTGTTAATTTAAATTTTTTTTAAAAAAATTTATTCAAATTATTGCTTCAAAAAGATTTTTATTTTATAAATATCTTATTATATTTTAAATTTTTTCACTGTTAATGCATAGTAACTAAATTATTATTATTTAATTATTTTAAAATTGAAATTGTACTCATAATTTTTTGAAAGAAAATTTTAATAGTGTAACTAAAATTTTAAGGATAGTTTAGGCATAGAAAATGAAAAAGAATATTATTAATGAAGTTGGACCAAACAATTATTAAATAGTACAAGAATTCATAATTAATAGATTCAATAAATATTACTTAACATATGTTTTAAGGGTATAGGATAGCAAAACCCTTTTATTAAATTAAGGGGTTGTTATAATTCATTTGGTTCAAAACAATATATAATTTTCTAAATTGAAAGTTATGCCACTTTATAAATTCTAAACAATTAAGGTCACGGTTATATCTTCCTAAAATATAAAAAGCAGACTGAAAAGAAGAGAATGAGAGATTGATGAATAACACTAGTTGAGTGATAAAAGAAGAGAACTTTTAATAGATAATAAGTATGGACAGCAAATAAATGAGAAGAACATTAGAGTACTATTCAAATAACACGAAGGAGAAGAATATATGAGCAGTTACCAAAAAATATAGGTTAAAATTAGCTGTTAATATAAATATATTTAAATATATAATAAATAATTTTGATATAGAGGAGGAGAAAAACAAATGATTTGTGATTTCATTTCCTTAAAAAATTGATATGAAAATCACTTGGAAAACATTGACGTTATCAACATTCAACAAGCTCTTGATCAAGTTTGGGGTTCCAACATATCTTGATTGAGTGGTGATTATAACATGTCAAAGTAATGTTCAAATGAATATTGCAGTGGGAGCCTTGAAGTGGGGGTTTGTACTTATGACACTGTATGATAGCAGTGGTACTGAAAGGGGAAGAGGGTTGTGAAGCCAAGGTAGCGGAGAGTGTGAACTGTGAAGAGGAGATAGAGGGTGGCATCTGTGTGGGGAACCGTGTCCACTCAATCTCAAACTCCCATCACACTCACACACACCCCATCCATGGACCCCACATTCTTCAACATTCTTACTTCTTTGCCTAATCAAATCACACATGTTACAGCATTTCCGATCAAATATTTTTTGGATATTAATTTTTATTAAAATAATAAATAAATTAAATTAATATTGAGTTATGCATTGAAAAGAATAAAAAAAGTGATACTGATATCACTAAGTTGATATCGTATTATTTTAAAGAAATACCAATTAGGATGTATCATATGTAGAACTCATTAAATGCAGGTTAATTAAATAGTATTATGTAGGATTCAAATTGATATTAAATTAAAACTAAGTATTGGAGCAATAAATCTCATATTTATCTCAAATCATATATGGTCCCACAAATACTTACATGATATTTTGTGGGACCCAAAATAAATTTAAAACTAATACTAGCATTGGAGATGCTCTCACCAATGTGTTTTTCAGTGAAGATATTGAATTTTAATCATTGATTTATGCTATTAAAATTTAATGTGTAATTAATGCTATTATTATGAAAGAGAGATAAGTTTTTAAATATGATAATATTCTTACTAGAAAATATTTAAATGTCTTTACAGTAGAATTTTCCAAAAAAATATCAATAATCAATTATTTATTATATTTATATTTATATTTCTCATTTCTTTAATAGAATTTTGTTTTTAAAATTTAAGGCATTTTTTATCGTACTTATTGATAAAAACGTTTTAGTTAAGTAAAGTAAAAAAATGACGAAATTCGTTGTTAGCTGGCGAAACGGGCTCACATCATCATGGAAAACTTGACATCAGGAATGAGCCACGTGGCAATAACAAAGAAGCAAAATATCAACTAGCGATGCTTAAGAGCTAGGAAAGGATTTGAGAATAAGGACAAATTCTTGTACCAGAACTTTTACAGATCGAGTTTTACTAGTAAAGATGCTTATTAACAACATTATCCTGTATTCTGTGTACATTTTTTTAATAAATCGTTCCATTTTTTTTAATGGTTGAAAGACGAGCACAAAGAGCAGAGTAGCAATTGAAGGAAAATGAAGAAGAAATCTTCTAGAAAGCAAATAACAAATCTAACTGCAAAATATAAAGTGCAAATATCAAAGGATGAAAGTAAATAATCATACAATAAGATATATAATCTGAATGTTATAAGTTGTAACCTTATGTGAATTGATTCGTCCTCTGCTTTCTCCAGTGTCCATCAATTTATTTGAATATAGCTTAATCATTACAAGAGTTAAAAAAAATGTAGACCCTAAAATTCACAATACTATAGATCCAATTGTAGCATTATTAGAACTACCAAATAAAGCCTTATATTAATGCTTTCATTTGCCCTCCGTCCTATTTTGTTACTGCAATGCTAATAACATCATATACACATTCTACCTTTCCTAACCATATTATTCATAATGCCATTCAAGTTGTCTGGTCTCACCTTCTCCCAGCTCGCCCTCTTGCTTGCTTCCTCGTAAAACTCCCAAATTCTAATATAGCTTAAGTATGTTAAATGTGGAAATGCTTTCTCTTATAAATAAATACCTTATTAAACTGTCACCAAAAAAAAAACTTATTAAACATTTTTGGCTTAAGGTTAAATAATGCATAAATAAAATAAACTAAAAAGCACAGTATTAAATAATTTGAATTGGATTAGATGAATTTAAAAAGTAAATTCAATGTTGATTTACTTCATTCCATTTATTATTTGAAAACAAGCTCCAATTCAATAAAATGATTTTAATTTAGTCAATTTTTTTATATAAACAGAATTGTTTAGCTATCTATATTCTAAGAACACATATAAGATTATTATATATAGAAATTATTTAACTTTTTGCTTTAATAAATATAAAACAAATGAATTGAAAAACTAAACTTTATATATTTTCTAAAAAAATATGCATTTAGTAGCCAAACCCTAAACAAAATTATTTAGATTAAATTGGTATGAAGAAGAGCAGTGGTAATAAAAGTAGGATATAAGAGGAGGTCCGTGTCCGTGTGAGGCTGTGAGTTTATAGAAATGGATTTAATAATATGAAGATAGGGAAATTATAAAAGGGGAAAAAACAGGTGGATATTCATTATAGAATAGTGCTAAATATTAAGACACAGAGGGGTCCGAGCGTGAGCGTGACTGTCAAATCTACATTCTCTCTCTCTCTCTCTTTCTCTCAAAAATCAAAATTCATTCATTCACAAAACACAACACCCTTCTCTTCGCAGATTCGATTCAATCGCCGATCTTTATCAAATTTTCATCACTCTATCTCTCTTCCTCCTCCTCGGGAATCCCTCTTCTCTTCCTCTTTCAATCTCTGTCCCTTCTCCCTCACTACTATAATGTTCCAGATTTTCAAGGTATGTCTCTCTCTTTCTTTCATTCATTCATATACTAATAATTAATTAATTATTATATTTATTCTACTATTATTAACGATAATCATTTCATATTTTTATATTTTAATATCCATATTCCAAAACAAACAACAGTAACATGGTGGTAATTATGCTTAGCTAAAACTAAAAATGCGATTTTTGTTCTCTAGCTTTTTGTTTCCATTATTCCTTCTTTCTTCTCAATCTCCGTTTCACCCACTCTTTGGTTTTATCAGCTCCGCGCTTTCTTTTTTCTCCTTCTTCTTCATCATCTTCCTCACTCTTTCAATATAATATTATTTTTTCGAGATCTCTTCAATTGCATTTAGTTACTTTTGAGATGCCTTGGAACCTTCGGAACTCAATCAGGTTCACTTATTTATTTATTATTTAATTTATTTATTTTCCCTCTCTTAGCTTGAACCGATTTCCTGTTACCTGCTCATCAAAGGAATTTTTGCTGCTGTTTTCCAAGTACAATTGGAAAAATGTTGTTTTGGGGATTTTATAATTTTGTTTTTCCTGAATTTTTAGTAATGACAAGTTGGGATTATTAAATTAGATTGATTATTTTTTGGGTTGGTTTTATTCAATGTGTGTGCATATGTATGGAACATTTGGACGGTTACTTTGGTTTTATTTATTCATTTGTATTTTTTTTTTTGGTAATTTTGCTCGAAAAGGATTAATGATGCTGTCTCTGCAGCAGTACCTTCCTATAGCCTCATCTCCTTCTGCATCATTGACTGTTTTTTTTTTTTTTTTTCCTCCTCTCAGATTCTTCTTTGGAAGTCTGTGCTTTAGGTAGGTATTTCCTGAGTACAATAAAAAAGGTTCCTTTTTATGGAAAATGGGATCTGCTTTTAGTTTTTTTTTTTTTTGAAAATCATCTCATGGTAATAATGATACAATATAATATAGAAAATAACAAAATAGTATCGGTGTAGTAATTAATAGTAACACCATCAATCAGTAATTATTATAGTAGTAATAACAAAACAATGACAACATCTAATAATAACCTAAGTTTATATAATCTGATTCCTCTGAAAAAGTGGGCTTATGGTGGTCATGATTTCTTCAACAGAGCTTGTCTCGTCTGCACAGTGCCTTAAACAATTCCAAAACTACTTGTGTTTTGTCTCTCTGTATTGGTTAGTGCAGGCAGGTGCAGATAGGAGGATATCATTATGCATAAATAAAATATTCACATTTATTATTATTATTATTTTATTTCAATCTTTGCTACATCCTTATTATTGATTGCTCCTTCATTGATGCAGGGCTGGTTCTGATTTACTTGCTGATTAACATTTTGAGTGGGAGAAAGAAATTAAAGAATGGAGGGTGATACATTCTCTGGGCTTGGAAATGGTACTCAAATTGATAGCAAGATTTTGCAGACATTTCAGAAGAGCTTTGTTCAAGTGCAGAACATCTTAGATCAGAACAGGGTTCTCATCAATGAGATAAACCAGAATCATGAGTCCAAGGTACCTGACAACCTAAGCAGGAACGTTGGCCTTATTAGGGAGCTCAACAACAACATAAGAAGAGTGGTTGACCTCTATGCTGATCTTTCAACCTCCTTTACCAAATCCATGGAAGTTTCTTCTGAAGGGGATTCCAGTGGTGCTGTGAAATCAGATGGTAAAGCCACCCACAAGCGACACAGGCCTACTTAGAAAGGGACCTTTTCTTCTTCTTCTTCTTCTATGTTTTCTTTCTTGCTTGGTGGAGTAGTAGAAGAACAACATTAGATTCTGTAGCTGAACCTCATCACTTCTTACATCTCAAAATAAGAAAAAGAGAAAGAAAAAAAAATGAAAAAAAGAATGATTTTCCAGAATTCCTCCCATAACTCTGTAACTTTTGCTATTATAGAAATCAACCATGTGTGTGTTACTAATGTAATCATGCCGTGTTGTTTAAAAGCTAATGCAGATGCCTTTTCCTTTATCATTCACTTCATTTTTTTATTTATTTTTTCTTTTGAACATGTGATGGAATATATGAAATCTGATCTGCTTTTTCTTGTTTTTGTTTGCTGTATGATTAGGTAGATATAGATTGCATGAGATAAGGGCTTTTAGCTTCAATAAACCTTTTATCTGATTTCCTCCTTGTTTAGAAGGACCTTTAAGGGTCTTCATTAATTTTTGCCCTTGTACTTTTCCCCTCCTTCCTCTCTGTAAGGACCATCCCTTATCTACTTTTGATGGGAACTCTTCATAGTACCTTTATTCGCTTTGCAATTTCAACTTCAACCTCAAAATGTTGTTTCTAGTTCTATACTAACCTAAGGAGAACTGAAAGTGAGAAAGAGGGTTGCAGATACTGTTTTAGGCCTATTCCCATGTACCCCAGTGCCTCTCTTTTTTACCAAGAAAACTCTAACCTTGTTTTACTAATCATGTGTTTCCCTGTGAGGTGTGACAACTGAGAACTGCATACATATCTGTGAAGAAAGTAAAGCAGGTTTAAATTTTGAAGGGGAAAAAAAATCTTGGTTCCCTATCACACACCACCACAAGAACAGAATCTCAGATAAGAGATGAAAAGTCTTTTGACTAATTGTTAGTTTTCAATAATTTCTTTATTTCTTATACCCAATCACTAGTGTTAGGTATGAAAATGAAATAAAAACAAGAGGAAAACGTTTTCAGTGCACTCGGAAACACAGATGTTTTTGTGTTTTTAATCAATTAAGATCATTGATTAAAAATATATAAATATTCATATTTTTGATATATCGAAAATGCTTTCAAAATTATTAAATATATTATTAAATATATGAGATTAAAAAGTAAAAACAAAGCACTAGGGAACCCTAGATGCAGATGTGTGTAAACAGTGACACCCAAAAACATGACAAGGGACCCAAATGGTTCTTTTCTTTTGGCTATGGAACTAAACTTAAACTTGTTCATGCTTATCCCTTACTACTGATCAGGTTCTTTTTTACTTTCAATTTTTTTTCCCATCCTTTTTTTTTATTCTCTTTATGTTATTATTGATGTCCTATATGACAACCTTATACTTAGATAATTCCCTGGCATATGCATTTTCTCTTTCTCTGTTTGATTCTCCCTGATTGCTCATATGTCTTTGTTGTTGGTGGACCCGGTTAATTGTAGTCTAATTTTTCCTGATCTTATGAGATAAAAAGGCCCACATGAGTGATTGCTGACAATGGCCTCTTTCTGGTTTACATTTTGCACATTCATGGATTCCACCTTTTTCCTCCTTTGTACATTCATCCTATGCCAATACTCTCCATCATTTATTATCCAGCAGTAATAACTTAACTCATTCTCCTCCCTTTTTTCACCCTTCATTCATTTCATATTTATTGTATCCTCGTTATAAGATACTGTACTACACTAGATTTTTAAAAATAAAATAAAATGATCAATTTTAAATGAAAACATAAAAGAATCGTTAGATCATTTCCTTTTTTTTCTTTTATAATTGAGGGTGGACAATCATTTTAACCATGACCTCATGGGGTTCTTGGACTGCCGCTTAGAAACAAAAAAAAAAACTATTGTAATTTACACATCATCATATCTATAGACAATTATTGAGAGTGTGACTTAAGAAAGGTTAATAATTCTTAATTGTGACATTTAAAGCTTTAATTGGTCCATGCATTGAAATCTCTATGGGGAATATGACTAGAGGAGTTACTTTCTTATTACAAAGGTTCATGATGACAGATGTAGGATTCTTATCCCTAGGTATCAATTCAAGAACTAGTGGATTTCTTTTCACTATTTTTTGTTTCACTTGCGTTCAAAAGATAAGATGCTGATATCAACAAATAGAAATGACTCATTTCATGACCAAACGGTGGAGAAGGACCAAATGTTAATAATGGTAACAAATTGGGTGACCTAAAATTTGTATATAATTAATTACTCATGAGCCGCCAATAAGGGAAGATAACGTAACGGCAGCTAATAGTATTATCTATGAAACTTTAAGCCCCAAAAATCCAATTTCCAACAAAAGGGGGAAAATTGCTAGTACTAGTAGGGGAGGAATGTGAAAAAAAGAAAGAAAAAAGCATTGGAAAACTATATGTTTGAGGTATTTCCAATAATCGAATAAGATGCATAAATAAATGGATTTGGTCCCAAGGGGCAAGCCAAGACAAATTAGACATTGTGTAGTACATGACATGTGCGGTGGGAATCTACTTTTGCCTTTCTTTCTCTTTGTTCCTTGCATTTCCAGCAAATAGGTT
>JASCZI010211489.1:86327-97644 GCA_036250425.1 Stylosanthes scabra
CGATTATCGATTGTTATTATTATAATCAACTAATGATCCCACGCCCCATGCCACAAATGTTTAATTATGCCCGAATCAGCACTATAATAATTTCATGATAATTTTTAATATGTAATCATCCCCCTTTCTACTTTCCTTCCTTCTTTCTCCCTTTCTCTCTTTAACTAAAGTCCATTCAGTTGATGCTTCACAAAGCCACTCACCTCACATAGTATTTGGAATATATATAAATAACTAAATTCTTATGGGATTCTTTAACAATAAAAATTTAGAATGTTGACCTTACCTCCCTCTCTCTCTCTCTGTTAGGTGATCCGTTAACGTCGCAAAGTTGCATGAGTGATACTAAATGGAAAATTGTTTGGTACAAAGATCGTGTCGCACTGAGGTTTCACCTGCCAACTGGTAACGAAACTCATTATCCTCTCTCATCATCTCTCCTCGTTTAATCCTCTTTTTTTAATGTTGTAACACAAGCGCATCGCTATCACCTTATCACTATGCCTACTTGCATCTCAATGCTTACTTAAATCTTCATAAACTAAACCACCGATTACTAATTCCTATTATACTTCTTTGAGTTCTGGAAGTATTTTTAATTAGAATTAATTATTAATCACATGCATCATCTTATACTTTCTTATCATTTTCTTCCTTACGTACTTTATCATTTTGTCCATGTACTTCTTTTCCCGTCGTGTTTTTAATTTATGTATACACATCCCTCAAGAGTAATTGAGTAAAGACAATGGAAAGTAACAAAGAAAAAGACTATCTTAAACCCGCAAAAAGGACCATGCATATATAACAAAATAACATCTTTTTACTTTGAAATGCCATATTATAAAATAGAAAAAAATAAATTAAAAGTATCGTTAAAAAAAAAAAATTCTTTATACCTACCAAAAAATACCGTTCTTCACTTCGGTGAATATTAGTATTAGATTATAGAACTGGAAATATAGCAATTAATAAAGGAATTTAAACATAATATGATTATTTCCACCAAATTAAAACATAATAAGATTCATAACCATTATTTTGTGTATTCGATATTGATACGGGCCTAGTCAACAAAAAAAAGATATTGATACGGGCCTAAGCCCAATCATAACCACAATTATATTTGCATCATTTCCTTGCTTCGTTCAGAATCATATTCAGCTCAATCAGCTGAATCAATTTTGAAGAAGCCCAATATTCTTCTAAGGCCCAAATCTAAAAAAAGAAAAGGCTTCTCTTGAATGGGTATACATAATGAACCTTAGCCCAATAAAAGGCCCAATACACGATGAAGCCTATCTTGGCTCTCCATAAATGATAGATGGCATCATTCTCCAACAAAACCCCATCGCCTGGAATTAGGGTTTGCACTTTGCAGAGAGGCACGCATCAAGAGCTAAAGCCAACGTTGGTGTATCGATCTCTACCCTCCAATACTCCATCATGGCGACAACTCAGATGAGCAAGAAGCGAAAGGTCTAAACTCTCTTCGCTTATCCGTTCATAAATGGACTTCACACCTTTTTATTTATATTCGATCTGAAACTATGTTATGCAGTTCGTAGCTGACGGAGTTTTCTTCGCGGAGCTGAATGAGGTTCTTACCAGAGAGCTTGCTGAGGATGGATACTCCGGTGTTGAGGTTAGGGTTACCCCAATGCGTACCGAGATCATCATCAGAGCTACCAGAACCCAAGCAGTACTTGGTGCGTGTTTTCATTATCTCTTCTTTTTCTTCTGATGAAGCATATTATGGATTTTTGTTATTTATTATGTACGCAAAATGTAGGTGAGAAGGGAAGGAGAATCAGGGAGCTAACATCGGTGGTGCAGAAGAGATTTAAGTTTCCCGAGAACAGTGTTGAATTGTATGCTGAGAGGGTCAACAACAGGGGCCTTTGCGCTATTGCTCAAGCCGAATCTCTTCGTTACAAGCTTCTTGGTGGCCTTGCTGTTAGGAGGTATATCATTTTAATTATTGTGTTATTTAGATGTGGTAAATTAAATCTATATTATGGTAACTATTATGTAGTCTAAATTGAATTATTTCCTCATCAAAGCACCGTGAATTATGTGTATGTGTTTTGTCATGTATCAATCTGCTTTTGTGTTCATCAAAATGTGCTGGCTGCGACCACCTGATTTCTCTGATTTGATTTGGTCATTGTAGAATAGCATGCTTTGTCATTTTTAAAGCAAATTTGGTGCCTACCCCCACCAAGTTTGTGTCGGAACATGACTAAATCATTATGTCCTCCATAGCATCCAAATTCATGAAATTCTATAATTCTATTATGTTCATGTTTTAATGCTGGGGGATAAATATTTTGAATATTAAATCTTTAGCTACTGCTGCTTTTGTTACAATCTTAACCTGAGAAGAGCTTATGTCTTTTTCTGAATTTTTTTAATGAATTTTGCCTTGTATAGTTGTATTTACTTAGATCTATAGTTGTTTTGGAAGATAAGGGTTTGTGTTTTAGTCAGTGTTGATGTATTCATATTTTTCTAATAAATAAGATACTTCCCTAGCTATAAATCTGTGCCATTAAACAATTTGAAATACATTCCTGAAACTACTTTTGCAGGGCCTGCTATGGTGTTTTGAGGTTTGTTATGGAAAATGGTGCCAAGGGATGCGAGGTCTGTTCTTGACAACTTCTGCTTTCATTTTCCCTTGTTGCTATACTTTGGTTGCTATAACTTTTTCATCTTATGTAGGTCATTGTTAGTGGTAAGTTGAGGGCTCAGCGAGCTAAATCCATGAAGTTCAAGGATGGGTACATGATCTCCTCAGGGCAACCCGTCAAGGACTACATTGATTCTGCTGTAAGACATGTGCTCCTTAGACAGGTCAGTATATATTCTTTTAGACATATCTTCCTTCGACTTTTTGACGGTACATGCATTTTGTGTTCTTATTATGGAATGATTTGTGCTAAGAAATAGTTTCTATTTCTTTTAGGGTGTTCTTGGTATCAAGGTTAAGATCATGCTTGATTGGGATCCTAAGGGGAAGCTTGGTCCCAAAACTCCCCTTCCAGATATTGTCACGATTCACCCTCCCAAGGAGGAAGAAGAATACGGCAGGATTCCTGTTGCTGCAGCTGCTGCTGTGCCTGCATTGGCAAATGATATTGAGGTCCCTGCGGTCCCAGTTGCATGAAATGTTTTAGATATCTTGGAGTAGTGGTTTTTATTTTAACCCAAAGACACGTTCAATCTAAAGTTTTATGTTTCTTAAGTTGTTTCAGAAATTTTGTTATATACTCTGCTAAGAAACAAGTTTTGAAAGAAAAATTGATCAAATCGTTTTGCTTTTAGCAGCGCTGCTCCTTAGTGTTCATAGTGAGCTACTTAGCTACGTCTTCCAATTATCTTTGTTTACCAGATTTTTTTTTCCCTTTTTATTGTAAGTGCGCACCTGAAATATAAGGTCCTACAATTACCGATTGGAAGTAGCTTTTGAAATCGCTTGAGAGATTTGACGTTGTTGCAGGAGACCTTTTTGACCCAAACGGATTAGGCCCTTGCAAGTTGTAATGATCTCTCATATGTGCAAAATGATTTTATGTGCTAGTGATCAAATCCAATCTCAAGAAAAATGGCATCCTTGTCACTCAAGTTACTATTTCTGTATATGTCTGGGGGGCTTCATTTGATGAACACAATGTTGGAACAGTTCCTTCTTCATGCTGGTCCAGCGGGAATTCTGTCTCGCAGGCAAGTTCTAAATATTAAGCTTCACTTCATTCCTGATTGAAGATAAATTGGCATACCATTAACAAAAGAAAAAAAAGGTAAATAGATATAGATGGATCATTATTCATCACTCTATTAGGAAAGTATGAAACACCCAAGTCATATACATAAAATATTAAAATCGATTACTTGATAATGCAAAATAAAACTTCTTGTTGATTATCTTAAGTCTTTTTGTCACTCACTTTTATTAGAATATCTCATTCTTACAGTCACCAAAAGAAAGAAATTTGATTTATCTTTCTTTAAAATTTCTGAAATAGTGCTAAATTAATAGCAACTTATTAAAAAAATAAAAAACACCTATGGTACTAGAAATTGGGCTCTTGGGCTTGATCAGCCCAAAAGTGTTGGCGCGAATAAAATCTCCAGTCGACTTGGTTACGTTCACGTTCGCCTGTTTCATTTGAAAAAACGCGCCGGATCCAAAACAGATCTATTCTGCGCTCCCTCCAAAATCTCTCTCTCTGTGTTTGAAAATCGGAGGATGCCGGTGAGTCTGACGGCGCACGCGATCCCGGCGATCGTGGCAGGCGAAATGAACTCGAAGCCACTGTTGCAGGTTCTGGAGATCAAGGTTATTTCGAACAGCAAGCAGCAGGAGAGGTACCGTCTTCTGCTATCCGATGGCGTTTCCTCTCAGAACGCTATGCTCGCCACTCAGCTCAACGACCGATTCAAAGCAACACAAGTTAAGATAGGTTCAATCGTTCAGCTCCTTGAGTACATTTGCAGTCCTATTCAAAACCGCAAGTCAGTTTCTCTCTCTCTCGTTCCTGCGCCTAAGTCTATTATAATTATCATTTAATAGTTGCTTGCTTTTCGATTTGAAGAGGATAGTGTAGTTGGAACAGTTCCATCAGATTAATCAAACTGGTTTGTGAAGAAGATATTCACATGCTGTGGAGATGCATCACATGCACTTATAGTTCCTGATAATTCTTGAGAAATACTTTATTTCAAACCTTATTTACCAGATAGATCTACATAATTTTTAACACGATCTGACGAAATGAGTTGCCGCTTTGATCCTAAAATATTTTGGCGTTCTGTTCTTATATTCGCGTTGCTTCATAATGAATAGAGTACTGTGGATTAAAAATCCTGAGAGACAGTAGTTGTGCGAGGTAGAAAGAATTCAACCACATTATAATATTTGTTCAAGTTTTTGCATAAATGCTAGTGTCATAAACAATAAGATTTTCAAATGCAATATAAATATAAATTGATTGTCTCGGTAATGGTGGCCGTGGTGTTATCTGTGGATTGAGAATTGTCTTCCTTAACAGGATTCTTGTGGTGCTGAACATGGAAATTGTCTTACTAGACTGCCAGATCATTGGAAATCCAACACCATTTGTGGAATTTGATTTACCAGCCCAGGGTGCTTTACTAAATAACTCTATGCAGAACTTGTCCAAGAGTAGTAATTATCAGCTGCCACCACAAAATCCAAGTTCTAATGTCCAGAATTTCCAGTTGCCACGGATGAATGCAAGTTCCTATGTGCAAAATTTCCGGCCAACTTTTCAACCTCCATACCAACCACCACCAGTTTACAAAGGCCAAGGCGCAATTATTAGGAATGAGGCCCCTTCACGTGTTATTCCTATATCTGCTCTGAATCCTTATCAAGGTCGATGGGCCATCAAGGCAAGGGTGACTGCAAAGGGTGATCTGCGCCGTTATAATAATGCCCGGGGAGATGGGAAAGTATTCTCCTTTGATCTCCTTGACTCTGAAGGTGGTGAAATTCGAGTGACCTGTTTTAATGCTGTTGTTGATCAGTTCTATGATGCAATTGAGGTTGGAAGAGTTTACATGATATCCAAAGGTAGCCTGAAACCTGCGCAGAAGAATTTTAACCATTTAAAGAATGAATGGGAAATTCTTTTGGATTCGACATCAACTGTTGAGCTTTTCCCTGAGGAAGATGGTTCTATACCTAAACAGCAATTTTCGTTTAAGCCTATCAATGATATTGAGAACTTTGACAATAACTTCATACTTGATGTTATTGGGGTTGTGACTAGTGTGAATCCATCAGTTCCCATCTTGAGGAAGAATGGGATCGAAACCCAGAGAAGAATTTTGAATTTAAAGGACTGGTCTGGAAGGAGTGTTGAACTGACCCTTTGGGGTGAATTCTGCAACAGGGAAGGGCAAAATTTGCAACAGATGGTCGATGCTGGATTGTTCCCCATTTTGGCAGTCAAAGCTGGGAAGGTTAATGAGTTTAGTGGGAAATCCATAGGGACTATCTCTGCCACACAGCTTTTCATAAATCCTGATTTCCCTGAGGCACGTAGCTTAAGAGACTGGTTTGATCGAGTGGGAAAAGATTCTGCTTCTGTGTCCATTTCTAAAGACATTATACCAGGAGGACCAAAGAATGATGTACGTAAAACTTTGTCTCAGATCAAGGATGAAGGTCTGGGGCGTTCCGATAAGCCAGATTGGATAACAGTGAAGGCAACTGTATCTTTCATCAAGACAGATTCGTTCTATTACACAGCTTGCCCACTGAAGATTGGAGAGCGACAGTGCAACAAGAAAGTGACCAAATCAGGAAACTCGAGGTGGCTGTGTGATCGGTGCAACCAAGAGTTTGATGAGTGTGATTACCGGTTTCTTCTTCAAGCTCAAATTCTGGATCACACTGGAATTTCTTGGGTAACTGCTTTCCAGGAAACAGGGGAAGAGATTATGAGTTTCTCGGCTAAGGAATTGTACTTGTTGAAGCATGAACAAGAGGATGATGACAAGTTCACAGGAATAATCAAGAGTAGACTCTTCAACGAGTTTGTCTTTAGGCTTAAAATTAAAGAGGAATTATATGGTGATGAACAGAGGGTGAAGGTTACAGTAGCAAAGGCAGACAAGGTAGATTACTCTTCGGAGAGTAGGTATGTGCTTGATATGATTTCAAAATTCGGTAGGCAGTAATCGTAATCTGAATTCCGCCATCTTTCTTCACACACAAACCCACAACTACTCTTAGGTCAATTTAACATGGAATTAGCCAGTGGCTCAGATTTAGATACTAATTCAAGTTCTGAATTTCTGCATTTCATAACTGGGAGACATGCCTTAATGAGATGTGATATGAAGGTTATACAATATTTGAGAATGAACATCCTGCAGTGCAAGCTATTGATTTTTTTCCCCTGCAATTTATTCCTATTCTCTGATCTGTTCTAAGTTCTAACTTCAAAATTTCCAATAAATTACGTAAAGAAACTATCTACCTCGCGTGTGCCTGTTGATTTTGTTCCCATGCAGCAAAATAAGATTAAGAATAAGAAATTAAGCAGTGAGAATAAGAAAGCACGTGGAGCTGAATAGTAATGTAGTATATATTACACACAAAGAGAGAGTTCAATATCATTAATGGAAGATCAAGATTCAAGACAGATGCATATCATTAAATTTGTGAAAATCTAAAACTCCCCACAGGACCTCATAATTGTTTGCTCAGCTTCGCTTAACAGGATCGAAATTTGCGACACCGATGACGGCACCAACGATGGCTACAGCCACAACACCACCGGCGGCGATGCTCAGCAAGAAGTTCTTGAGAGAAGGAGTCACAGCAGCTTCAGCCACATCAGGAACCATCATTGACGCCGTCAATGCGGCCGCCGTGAGCCCCGTCACGACCTTCTCCTTCATGGATGCCCTCACCTGAACTCTTCCACTGGGTTTGGATGCTGTCACGGCTTTTGAATTACGCAGTGGGAGTGGCTTGAAGAATGTCTCGGAGCTTGGCACCACCCTCTTCTGGGCGGCGTAAGCTACTGGCATGGCCATCGAAACTACTGAAGTTGAAGCCATTCCGTTTCTCTCTCCTTCTGCTTCTTCCCTTGCTTTTGCTTAATTTGCTGAAATGAAAGTGGTTTGAAAGAGTGAGGAAACTGATATGTGATTTGAGAGAGACTATGGTGGAGAATGAGAGGCTGAAATCTCTGGCGTATTTGCATCTATCCGACGTGGCAGCTTCTCCATTGAAAATAATTGGATAACGTTATCTTGTTGGTTCCATTCACCACGTATATCACTTCCAAATCCAAATCACAATCTGCCGTTTTTAACCGGATTTCAACTCTACAATCCTTAGTTTTTTTGGGGTTCTTTTTTGTTCAAATGTTTTTGTTGGGCTGAAGGTTGGGTCCTTGGGCTCCTGAACATATTAAAAGTCCACCTAGCAAAAATGAAATAAAAAAAGAAGAAGAAAGGCAGCTGTTAGTTAGGTTTAGGTTACTTCAAAGCAAGCCTATCTTTATGTTTGAAGTCAAACATTGGAGATAAATTTATTGTAACACTAATGAAGTGTGTTGTGTTAAATTTTAACTTTTCCATTTTTTAACTACAAGCTTATTTTAAACGTTATTTATTTTCCTGCCATGGATATATGTTCTAGTTGAAGTGTGCCAGAAATATAACCACGATTTTAAACAAAAAAGACTTGTTTGATTCAATTGCTAACATAATAATGTGAAATTAGCGTATTTGTACTGAAAAGATTCTTCATGATAAGATTGCCATGGCTTTCGCCCGTTTCGTGACAAAGGCAACAACAGTGGTGAGTATATTTTATCTAACATTTTAGTTGTTTGTAATTTAAAATATTATTATGTATGTTAGTTGAATTGAGATGGCTAAAGTTGTTCTAGCGGGGAAAAGGCTATATAATGTTGGTCCTTCCTGCAGTATAGAGAATAAAACAATGCCGACTTGTGTTGTCTTTAGCAATTCCGTATTTTGAAAGCCCTTTTTCTGATATCTAATTTTAAATATGGTTATTGTTATTGGGTTATTATCAGCATTTCCATATTGGAAATAGACAATACGAGGAGGATATCAATCATAAACGACCAGTAACATGTTCACTGGTAAATACTAAGTACTAAAGTACAAATTTACTTTCTCAATGGATCCAAAATCAATTTCAAATACTAATAATTGCATTGTATTACCAATTCCGCAGGCAACGGAACAGAATGTGCAAGAGGGACAGCAGACTCATCTTATTAATATCCCTATGCCATATAAGTTTATGGTAGTTAACCTATTTATCTTTTTAAGTGAATCTTTTACACGTCTTTTAAATAAATATACATTCAAGAAGATGATTAAAAACGTTTTTAAATGACTATATGGTTAACTTCATGATTGTAACTTGAAAGAAAGGAGGAAAAAGGGTGGAAAAAATAATAATATCTTTTCCCATGACAACATAACGGTCACGGCATTTTATAGTATAAACAGCTAAACAGTGAATTCAATATAATAAAAAAGATTAATCTCTCTACAATTGTGCCATCTAGATATTATAATTATTGATACAGGATTTGATTTAATATCTAGTTGTCAAATCTAATGAAAATCACAATATATTCTCCAACTTGCTCTTCACTAAAATCCTCTTCACTCCCAACAAATAAAAAATGGGTGATGTTCTAAGCCCCTATACACTTTCACCCCCACCTTCTTCATCATCTTCTTCAACCAAGTCCAACATTTTCATGCTATATTACGGCCTCGCAGTGGTTGGAACCGCCGCAATAGCTTTAGCACTTTACAACTACTTGGTCATCAGAAGGTGCAGCCGGCAACAACAACAACAACCGCAGCACGAAACAACAAATGGGTTGGTCGAGGTTGTCGTGTCAAGCAGCATGAGCTTCGAGAATTCTCAAACTAACTTGCTTTCAAGCTTCAAGTACAAGAAAGAAGAAGCAGAGAAAAAAGATAAAGCCCAAAAAAAAGAAGGTGGTGATGATGGTGGTGGTTCTTATGATGAGTGCCCTGTTTGTTTATCGGTTTTCGAAGAAGGTGAAGAAGTGAGGAAGCTTCCGAGGTGCAAGCACTCTTTTCATGCTCAGTGTATAGATATGTGGCTTTACTCTCACTTTAATTGCCCTGTTTGCCGTACACCGGTGGGGCCTTTCTTCCGCCGTATTCAGCCGGATACTAATAATAATTCCGTTGAGGAATTGCCGGAATCCGGTGGTGTGTGAGGTTTAAGGGTGGTGGGGCCTGGCCAGCTGGGACGAGTCGTTAACAACTTTCCTAAGAAGGAACAGCGACACAAAGCAGCCAACTTGTTTTCTCGTTGGAATGTTACGTGACATTACAATGGTGAGATTGATGGCTATGTATATATACATATACTCCCATCTTCTCTCTCATTTTATTTCTTCCCTTTTCTTAAGCATAGTATATGTGTTAAATTGATTAATTTATACGTTAGTTTTGATTCATTATTACTATATATCATAGTGAAATTATACCTTTTTTTTCGTGAAGAGTAATTGTCATGTTGATAAAATTATATTTGACCTTTATTTTTGGATGGAAGTTATGTTACTTAAGCCATTAATAATAGAATGTACATATCACTATATTAGTTATAGCATTAGGATTAGTGTCACAGTGAGTTCTGTTGATCCTTTTTTTCTTTGGGCATTTGGGTAATAATATCAATACCACAGGTTGAATATAGACCATTCATTTGGTACATCATGCGTCCATGTCTTACTTTTTTCATTTTGTTTTGGTTATATTTGTCTGCTTTTGCTATTGATTTTGGTTTTTGATATACAATCAGGGCAGTTTGTATGAATAAAATTATCATCAGTGGCAGTTTTACCCAATTTTCTTTATTCCCCCCTATGCAAGGCAGTTATTCTAACTGGGATTGGATTTGGTTTGGGTTTTTTTCTTCTTTTTTTTTTTTTCAAATGCTCTTGGGAATCCCTAGTGAAATCTTGTTTGGCAAAGTGCTACACATAGAATTAAAGGACATCAGTAACTGAGCAGAACATGCCAGATTAGCGATAAGAAGGGTGTCCTTCAAAAGGAAGAAAAAAAGGTGATAAGAAAGCTCTGATTGTGAAGTGTGTACCAACCATACTATACATAATTTGACCAGAGTATTTGGCAGCAAATTAGTTCACTCTCATAATAATGATCTACTCGTTTTCTTTCGGTAGATGGGACCAAACTTCATTCGAAACTCACTACTCACTGGACTTATATGACAGCTTGCGTTGTACTCGTCCACGCGAAGATCAGCACAAGTCAAAACTAACAGTGTAATGGTACTTTACTACACATAAAAACAATGTTCAAATGGTGCAACATTGAAGCGTTAGTTTGAGCTTATTCTTGAAGGGGGTTTGGCCTCAAATGCAACCAAAAAGGACTCATAACATACAATAATTACTGGGGATTTTACTATCTAAAAAACCCTTTTTGTTCATGATCTACATGGTAGTGTGGTACATACAAACTCTATGGTTTACAGTAAAACTGGAGACTCTGCATCAGAATCAACATTACATCCTTCTTAAATTGTCTAACCTTGCCTGTAAATCACTATCTATCCCGGCATCTTCGCTCGCAGCAGTTTCAACTTGAGGCACCTTAGTGTTTGCAGCTGGTGCTGCAACAGATGATGAAGGTGCATTCACAAGCTGCATATCAAATCAGAATTATTCATCAGGCAATGTCATGGTGACAAAGTCAATTACTTTGAACCTATTAAACT
>JASCZI010211489.1:97654-112551 GCA_036250425.1 Stylosanthes scabra
ATAATGAGGCATAATAGAATAACATCATAACATATACCTCTTGGTTCATGTCAATTCCGATCTCATCAAGAACCTGGTTTACTAGTTCTTCAGTTTCTTCTTCTTCCTCGTCTCCTTCCATAGCATCATCTATTGCATCTCCCATCACCTCAGTTACCAATTCCATCCTTTCATTTTGTCTCTCAAATTCTTGCATGATTTTCTGCAAAGATGGCAAGTTCATCTGCCTATTCATCTGTCCCATTGCCTTCGTCACACCTTTCATTGCCTCACCCATGGCTTGTGTTGATTTCAAAGTCTGAAATGGTAATAACGATTTTATCATTATCTAAGAAAAAATAAATGCCATGAACTATTACAATTACACCAACAATGACATACTTGAATCCTGAGTGATACACCTTGGAGCTGCGATTTAAGCTTATAAAACTTCTCAATTTGATGCCTTGTTCTAACAAGGTCTTTTGCCATCACTCTAACAGCTCCCTGGAAAACACTGCATCCGTTAAAAAATAGCTAAGCTAGCACAACCAATGTTACAGCTAAAAAACTAGACAACAGATACCATCAAAACACAGTCATCATACCATCTGGCCTTGTTTTGCACTTTTCTTTATTTCTGAAATCAATTTCTTCTCTTGTGATTGTAATCCTTGTCTCTCTCGCTCTATTTCTCTAATTGATTTGTCCAACATTCTCTTATTTTCCCGCAGCAATTCTGAAAAGTAAAAAAATTTAACAACACATATTTGGAAATCAAACAAAACATGAGTGTGCAGGGTCATCAAAAGAATGTTTGATTTGCTATCATTCTAAGAGTTTCACTTTTGCATAAAGTTGGCAAGTATATATGCATACAGCACTCTCACAAAGTAGCAGTCACAGCTAATTAGCTATTCTGATTAACAACTAGCATAATATCAAAAGGTTTCAACATAATCATTCAAAACACTCTGCAAATTTGAATAATCATCCAAGAAACTTGATTTTTGCATACATAGTTGCGCAGGAATTCCATTGTCCAATTTGAGCAACCTCAATTAGGAAATTAGAGGCCTCCAAGTTACAATTCAATGTTAAATATATATATTAAATTCCATAATCAAAGTGAAGTAACCTATAAAATTCACAGATTATAGTTATTCGAGAATCAAAGTAAAGGAACCTATACAATTTCCAAAATTAGGAATTAGAGTGAAGGAACGTACCCGCGGGGGTTTTTCTTTTTCCGAAGATGAAACTCATGGCGCCAAAATCAGCAACTGCAGGAAGCAGAAACGGAATAGAGGTTTTGTTTTACTGCGATCAGATTAGAAGCTGCTTCTTCTTTGTTGTTTGTGGGTTCTTCACTTTTTCATGGCAATGCTTTTGAGTTTTGATCGAGTTTTTTTTGGACTTGAGTTTTGATCGAGTTGTCCAGCTTTCTTTTTTTTTTGGCCATGGAGTTGTCCAGCTTTCTAACAATCTAGCCCTTCTGAAATGGGCCTCCTAACAGGCTTCTTTTGAGCCCATATATGTTTTGGGCTTGTCAGACCTTTTATATCTCCAGTATTATAAGTTTATAACCCAAACTTTCTCAACAAAAACTCAAATAGAATGTAGGTGAACTGCCTTGCCTAGTGCCTACTAATAAAGAGCTTCCTTTTGTTTTCATGGGCCTGTAGGCCTCGTTTATATACCCAACAAAAAGTGTTGCACTCAGTCAAAAAGAAGAGAGAGAGAATGGAAACTAACTTTTAAGTTTTAATTAATCAACATTAACTAACTTTAGAATTTAAAGGATTTATGATTTAAAATCTAAAATTTAAAATAAATAAAATTAATTAAAAAACTGGTTACCTAATATCACTTTTTTTTAATATAACATTCTTTATCCATTCTTTATAAGATAAATGAATCTCCAACTTTTGGGTAGATGGGTAATGTTACACAACACTAGTAGTAGCAACGATAATAATAGGGGTGGGGACATAAAAAAGCAAGTGTAAGAATCACACGTGGGCACGTGATTGATGGTTCGGCTTTTTGAAAAGCAAGGTGAGTGGGGAAGTGCGAGGTGTCTACTGTCTAAGTTAAGACTTAAGAATGAGTAAGCACGTGTGAATCTGTCTTACATGCATTCGCCCTCCTTTCTTCTCAATTCTAGATTCTAGATTAGTAGCCCATAATAATAAGTAGAGCTAAAAACATGCGTACTTTTTTACATTTTAAAATACTTATCGCATTAATTAAGACGGAGGTTTTATTATACTAAGTAGAGTTTTATAAGGCTAACAAAAATATCCACAATTCTCATTCTCATTCTCCACGTAATGAAACTCTTTGGTGTATAGAATTTAACCTTTCAAAACATTTTCTCTCCATTTTCAAAATCTGAAAGGCCCAGCCAACTAGATAGCCAAGGTAGTGACTAGTGAGGTACCTCCTGTACCAACTATAATAATTATTATTTTGTTTTTTTTTGGTGACTTAATTATTATTTTGTTCAATACAAAAAACTTATTATTTTGTTTTTTATGGCTAAATTCCATTCATTGCCTATTATTGCATATACCGAATCGGATACTCTGCTAATAATTTTCAAATGCCAATTCACAAAAATGAAAAATGTCTATCTTAATAATTGTACGCCAAACAGAAATCATAAAGTTGATGATATCATGATTTGTTATTTATTATTATTTATTTATTGGAAAATTGAATCTCCAAGATAACCAAATGAAAATATTGTCTCAGACAACTTAAATTTTCTATTTAAGCCATGTATATATATGGTTAATTCAAAGACCGCATAAATAATTTAGTGCATTTCAAGGAATTTGTAATATTTTTAGAAAAAAAACTTGGCTCTATGGTTTAAAGTACAGTAAATTAAAGAATTTCCTTGAATATATCCTTTTAGTATTCCACATAGGGGTACAAATTGAGTAAATTATAAATAAAATTGATTTTTTTTATAAAAAAAAAGTGAGAACGATCAATGAATACAGGGGGAAAAAAAGGGTGGGTCCATTAATTGCTATTTTATTTGACACACTAAAAATAAAAGTAAAATCAAATATTCAAGTTTATGCTAGTTGTACTTGTATGTATTGGCTTTTATATATAAATACACAATATATATGCAGGGCAAGTTGGTGAAGATTTGCACCCTTCATAGAAAGAAAATGCCAAAGGAATCAAATGGTATTTGTGTATGCATGGCATATATATAGCTGGTATGTGGTCCTTGGCTTCATTGATAATATTATATATAAATTGTAAGGTATAGTAGTGGTGCATGCTTCCACATGAATTTTGCTATACGCATTTATAGTCTTTGCATAGTACATACATACATGACATAGACTCTGCATGGTTGGTGAGAAACATCCCCCAATTCTTCTCATCACTGCCAGTATGTCTTGTTTCAATTGAATTTAATTCATTGTTTGATCTAATTTATAGCTAACTTAGTATGTCATGTTTAGAAGGAAGAACGAATTGATCTATTTGTGAAGGTATTTGAACTTATTTGAACTTCTTCCTCATGAAGCTGTCATTATTATGCAAGAGTAAGGGGGAATTCGTTAATGGCATATAAGGAATATTTACTGAACTCTAGTTACATGACATCCATGATTCACTTAAATGTTATAAAGAGAAGAAGACAACTTTAAATTGAACTTTTATTACCTTTAGTGTAAGAAAAATAATTGTGCCAATAAATGATATATACTCACATTTGGTAGGCAAACAAACCTTTTAATAATGTAGTACATTATGATTATGGGTCATCACTTTATGTAGCTATATATAACAGTGAATTATGCTTTTACTACTTTTACATTTTGTCATTTTCAATCAAGAGACAAATAAATCACTCAATAAACTATTAATTATCATTTGTGAAAAACAGGTTTTATCGCTACTACCTATTATTCATATTCTGTTTTTGTGTGTAGAAAACTAAATATTACTGTTTAAGCTATTATGCCTTATGATATCATATCAGCATATTTTCCAATTATGTGTTTGACTTCTCCAACATATAATCAAAGGCCCTACCAGTATATATATATGGCGAGCTGATCAAATTAAATTAGCTACAATTTTGGCTTTACAACCGAAGAATATATCATCAGTTTCAATTTCGCACTGTAATTGCGAATTTCAAATGGAGCCAAAAAAAGTTGTGAGGTTGTAATCATTTTATTTAAATCTTTTATGACATTAAAGTGGGGAAGATTTTTTACTATTACTATGCCTCACTCATGCCATGTGCTAAGCCAGTGGGGATGAAAAAGCATAAGCTTTTTTAAACTTTTCAATTCTAATCGGGTAGGGGGAAAAAAAAATTTTTCCTTAAAATTTTACAGGGCTGTCTGCTTTTCCTTATCTCTTTTCAGTTTGTCCTGGTTTGCTTTGACAATTTGTACCAGCTGAATGTGATCATGAGTTTCTCCTACTTCATTGCTTCTAGATAGATCCCTCACTCTCTCAATAAACACACACAAAAATGAAAAATCTAATTAAAGACTCATGTAAATTAAATTCATTAACATTACTAGCTAGCAGCTTAATGGATAATTAAAAGTGAAAATGAGTGCATATACTAGTAGGTAACAGCTTAATGAATTATCCCCTTAGAAATAAAGAAGAATGAATTTATTTTTAATTACAATTTTTGGAGGGCATAATAGTAATAATACAGACTAAAATAAAATAACTAGAAACGCAAAGCATTAGCAATGGCGTTATTTGTTTCTAAATTGGTGGTTTCATAAACTGGAAGCTCTTCATTGTATCTAATTCCAGCAGCTGATGATCCAATAAGGTGATCCAACTCAAACAAATCTGAACTTGAACAACTCATATCATCATCATCATCATCATCACCATCACCATTATCAACATCATAAATGCCTCTAAAATCAAACTTACCCTTGACACTGTTACTCTTTTTGAAACTAGGCATAGGCAAGAGGCTAGGGTCATTTTCGTAAATGCACTTGTGGCCGCATGGTTGTGAATCTTCACCAAGGATGACACTAACAGGGTAGAATCTCACAGACCTTTTCACACCGCCATTGTTGCTGGTTTTCCCTTTCGAAGATGGAGTAGTAGTAATAGTACTCTTGTTGTTGTTGTTGCTCATCATGCAAGACCTTGTTGAAAATGAAGAAGTAGCAGAAGAGGAAGAGAAACACGGTAATGGTGACTTTGATTTACCATTACCATTACCACCGCCATGGTCGAAGCTAACATCTTCAACTGCACCAACGTAACACATCTTTGCCTTCTTAACATTCTCTGAGCTGAATATTGAGCTTAAAAAGCTAGCGATTCTGCTACCCGTACCCGGTGAAATTGGTTGCTTCACTCTCTGGTTCAACTCGCCGTAGATCTTCATGGCTCTTAGCTTTGTCCTCGCAAAACTGCCACCACCACCACCACCTTCTCCTCTCTTCTTTTGTTTGTTGTATGTGGATGTGTCTGTTTCCGAGGAAGAGAACACTCTGCCGGAGCTACATTCGGAGGAAGAGGAGGAGGAGGAGGAAGAAGAAGTGTGCTTGTCGATCCAATCCTCTAACATGACGGCACGGCGGAGGTCCATACGCTCCTTATTAACGGTTCTTCTGTTGGTGTGTTTGGTGGTTGTGGTGTAGGGAGTAGGAGTAGGCATATCCAGTTGTTGATGGGAGTTTGATTCGTCGATAGAATGGTAAATGGCGTCGAGAAGAGAGGAGGAGAATGAAGGAGTTCTCCTACTACTCCTTTGTGGGAAGGTTGTTGAGGTAGCTTTAGCTTCAACCACCGTGGTGGATCTCTGCCTTCTATGAAGCATCTGCGCCCGCCAAGTTATAGGGGGAAGAAAGAAAGAAAGAAATGGAAGGAGTGGGAAGAGGTGCGTGGGTGAGTGATGAAAAGGAGAGGGGGACAGTGAAAGTGGTAGTTAAAGAGGGGGGTAAAGTGAAAAAGCCTGTCGTAATGTCTGCCGAGAGAATGTCAAAAGCTTCAAGCCTAATACAAAAGTAATAATGCTGGGTAGCAATGGTGTTGGAATGAAGGGATTATAAAATAGAGTGACAGCGGTGAAGATATATGTGAGGAGAGACACAAACTGATAAGATGCAGATTAAAGAAAACAGAGCAAGAGAGAGATAGAGATTGAGAGGTAGAGGGTTAAAAAAGTCACAAAGAAAGAAGTCACTCCCGCGCGTGCGGCTGATCTTTTTCACATTTCTGATTTCTCTGACCGCATTCAGCCACCCTCTTCCTTTTCTAAAACCATTTTATGCTTTTCCTTTTTTTTTCATAAAAATAATGCTTTTTGCAAATAAAAAATATTGATGATGCCAAGTGGCGGCAGAAAATGGTTTTGGATATGAGTACGAGATAAATAATCACTAGACCCTGTCCAAAAAAAAATAATCACTAGACCCAAATGGGAAGTTCAGCAATCTTCTCGCTGAAGGCCTTACAAACATGGGCCTCGTTCTTTAAATTTTTTTTTGACAGAGTTCTTTTAATGTTTGCAATGTGGCCATATGGGTATGAATCCGGAAAGGCCCATACACTACAGACGATGTTGGATCAAGACGCATTTCTCAAGTCCAAAAACAAAACAAAAAAAAATGATGTACAGAAATAGATGCTTTCCTTGATAAAGGGCAAAGAGAAAGGGGGGGTGAGGGAACTCGAGAGTTAGGATTGGGTGTGTAAATCTTTAATTTAGAAAGGAAGCATGAAGTTGGAGATAACAATGAAACCAGACTCATTGCTGAAACAATGTGTTTATATCAGCATTGATAAAGATATTGAAGGTCACAGTTAGAGTATGTGTTGAGATAAATGATCCAAACAAGGCATAACTTTTGTTTACTTTCTATTATGTATTTATGTTTGGTCTATTGTTGTACTTGCTTGAGTTGCTTCTAATATTACTTTTTGTCAAAGGAAAAGTATTCGATGACCCCTTCCTGAACATGTTCATCAATGCCATGGAAGAAAAAAGAAATTACAGTTTTGAGTAGGTCATAGATAGCCAAGCCAAGTAACTTCAAATAACTTAGAGAAAATGTTATGAAAGATTTCAATGAAACTATCATGAAGTTTAAAACATTTGCCTTTTAATTGAATTTTATTTTTCTCTTTCCCTAAAACCTCTAAGAATGCCTCTGTACCGTTGTAGTAAAACTAATCATATGTTGATACCAAACACCTAGCCATGAGTTTATTTTGCCATGTAACTTGCCATATCAGACAACACAAGCAGTAGAAAGGGATACACTTTGACACAAGCAAGTTCAGTTGATTGTGCATGATATGATATTAACAGATACAATTTCTGGCATCCATAAGGACAGAAACAAAAAATAACGAGTAGATTCATTACTCTCTCTGTATCCAATTTGAACAGCCATATAATAAGCAATTGTTGCCCTTAATCCACTAATAATATCTTTAATTAACGAAACTGTATATTTATCTTCCCTGCCACATCCAACAGAACATCCAGAGGTGCGAGTATAGTACCTCTTCTGACATCTTCATCACCTATAACAATAACCATACTTAGCAGAATAGCAAAACAATTTAATAAGAAAAAGCACCATGCATGATCAGCATTCGGCAGTAGTTCTCACAAGTATTGTTCATGTATTCTGCCACGATTCTCCTCCCACCACAATCTAGCATGCACCTCCCCAAATTTTTCTCGGCTGTACAACACAAATTGAAACACCCAAGAAGTAAATTCCATGATCTTGTACAGCAAAACTCACCACTAATAGTAACAAACATATCAAAATAGATAAGATAGATAACAAATGCATAATAAGGCCTGTTCCTTAATATTAGTATTAGTGTACCTAAATCTGACTCGTCTGAGCTCCCTTTTGCCACCTGGCAATGCTCTGATGGTAATATAAACCCCAGGTTCATCTTGCTCAACCCATTCAGAGTCCAAATCACTAGCATTGCTGATTGATAGATCACCTGATCGATCCGCCTCTCTAGATGAGCTACTTCTGATTGAAGCATCCATTGATGATATCTCGGTCTTGGCAGCACTAATGGTCGAGACCTTTGGAGTTGAGTTAACACCATTTAAGTCATGCAACTTGCGGGATTGGGATTGCACGGACTGATGATCGAAGGAATCCGAGGATGAGTATCCCATTCCCATACCTGTTGGACGGTGCAAATTGCGAGGTAATCTTTCCCTGCTTAGTGGTGGTGTTACTGGGCTCTCTTCTGCTGATTCAAGCTTTGAGTTCTGTTATCAAACAAAGCAAAACAATCATTTAAATCTTGTGAACTTTGTCAATAAGCAATCAGAGAAACTATTACATGCATGTTTCATGTCTAGGAGTTAGATGAATTACCTCATCTTCGGATTTTGGTGGCGTTGGAAGAGGGAATGCTTGACGGTTAAGCCTTTGAACATTGTAAAGTTCCATTACCCTGTCATAATTCTCCGCCCACCACCTTTGAGCTTGCCATTTGCTAAACATCTCGCGGCTATGCATAAACACAAAACGGACCAAAATGCAATTCAATATACTTTACTCTAGTCCTCATGCTATCATATTAACTGTATGTACATCATAACAGCATATGAAATTCGGAGAGAACTAATGCAATCATTTACAGTAAAACGGAACACTTTTTGTTTCCTTGTTGGGTAGGCTGGTGGAATAATAATTCTCTCATGCTGTAAAATAGTAAAGTTCTTTTAGCCATGTTTGAGTATGAATGATTCCCTTGACGATAGCTGGAAATTCCCTCAACGAAACACTGATTTGTTGTTAATTATTGTGTTGTTTTGTTGACCAAATTGCCTCTCCAGATGAATTTGTTGAATTTGAGTGGTTTGTGACACACAGTAACCAATTATGCCAAGTTAATCAACTTACTTTTTGACAAAGAATTCTCATATGGATCATTAAAATATAAAAATGTCTAGGCACTCAATGTCCTGAATAAAGTAGCACTACAGCCAAGTTTGACCTTAATTTGGCGTTGTCTGGGCAATCAAAAAATGGTGGGTCACAACATAATTAGTAGCAACTAACAACTATATTATTATTTTACATATACACAACAAAACTTGAGCTAATATACTAGAATAGTAACATAAAATATGGTTATTGAGTTTGTATTTATAAAGAAAAAGTGAAACAAAATTGAAAATTGTCTGTGCAATGACCACCCAACAGTATAATATTGGTAGCTATTACATCAGAATTCGTCAAGTGGGACCAACAACCTATATAGGTTTCAGTTTATATTTCATGCGGACCTAGTAGGTTCATATTTTTGTCTTGTATAAAGTCTTTCACTCATGAACATAACTGCATAAGTGCTACTACCAGACGAAATTTAAAAATTAAGGGAAGCAGAAGAAATGGCTCCGACAAATCGACAAGACTCGGGAAAAGGGGGTCCAAACACAATCAAGAATCAACACTGACCCACCACCTTACAAGGGCAACAGAAAAAGTTTCTTCTTTTTTGATTGCTTTTGACAAGGGCGTGAGAAATTCACTGAGAAATGTAGGACCCCTTTACCAACACTCTTTCGTGTTTATTTACGGAAGAGATTGAATTTGCATGCTTCCTTCCTTATCATTGCATGGGGGAATGGTATTTGGACTTTGGGGTTCTTAAATGGGCACAGTCACTCACAAGTGAAGTGAGCATATTATTATAGGATCCTCGGTTACTAGAGCTAGTAAAATAAAAGTCCTTGTATCATGTATCCACCAGACACAACCTTAGACAGTTAGACTGCATCAATAATATAACTTAATCTGAACAATTAGTCATATACCGTGTAAGGTTTGTTTAACTTGATGCACCAATAACCATTCAATAACCAAATTTAGCATTATTTGTGTTGTGAATTGTGAAACCAGAAGATGAGTGTAAGTGTAGTAATTTATTATTTGAGAAATTAATTTTATATTTTAATAAAAAATAATTTTAATATCAATTAATTATATTTAATTTTATATTAATGCATCACATATTAAAAAAAATCGTTGCAACTATGGAATATGCTGATTTTTTATTTATCAAAAAAATTTTGAATTATTTTATTAAATTATAGAGCTCATTCGTTTTTTTAGAGTCATATCATTATTAAACCGATCAATATCAAACCAATCAAGGCGAGCGAGTGAGTATTGAGAACCACTTAACCTCCACCAAAAGCAAGAGACAGTGATTACTGTCAATTATCATTAGCATCATGATAACGGGCTAAGGTGGATCCAAACAGTAACCAGATGCCAGAAAATTTATTTATTTTTATTTAAAAAACAAAAAAAGCAAAACGGCAACGAAAGCAACGATACGACACAGAGAGAGAGAGAGAGTGGGGAGCTAATCACCTGAAACGAATGCGCTTGAGATCGTTGCCGCCACGTGGAAGCGATACGAAGGTGATCAAAACGCCGGGCTCGACGTTCGCCACCCACTCCTTTGGTTCGTTCTCTTCGACGAACAGAACAACCGGATCCAACCGCCGTCCGCTGGCGGAGTTCGGCGTGCCTTCCCCACTCGACGATGATATCCCCTTCAGCCTCGCCTCCATCTCCTTTCCCCAACCTCTCGTCGAGCTCCCCGTCCTCCGGTACGACCACCTGAACCTGTCTGATTCCGTCTCCGGCGACGACTCCCCGTTGCTCCTCATGTGTCTCCCCGCAGGTCCCGCCGCCGTGCACGGCGCGCAATGCTTGTACGCTCCCGACGCCTTCAGCGCCATGTCCTTTATCTGAATAACAAAAAGAGCAACAGAACAATACATAATCATGCAAATTACAAATTAAGCACTCACTGAACTATAACAGAGTGTTGTTCTTACCTGAGAAGTGAGGGATTTCATGGACTGGTTTTTGTTGTTGGGATCGGAATCATCAGGCTTACTCGGAGACTCGTGGTTGCCCGATTTCTTGGGACGTGCTATGCATGTAAGCATTTTCGCGTTTTACTCTCCGATCGGATCAGCTCACGAAAACTAAATCACGCAGAAGAACGAGAATTCAGAACAGGAACGGATGCTTCGCTTCTAAGGGCGCGAAAACTGAGATGCTGCTACTGCAACTACCCGCCATGAACGAAACCAGAGAAGAAAATAAGAATGGGAAAGATGGAAAAGGGAAGCATGAGGCGGAGTTAATGGTGGATGCTGGTGGAAGAAAGTGGCGAGGGTGGGGTAATTTAAAAAATATAATGTGTTTTGATTTTGTGGTTGTTGTGTTTTGATTTGGTAATGCTTGTTGGTAGTGGCTATAATGGTAATGGGTGTATAGAGGGGATACTTTCATTGCTATAATGCTTGCTAGTGGATTTCACTCTTTTTCTTAATTCTTAACCTGCAACCGGAAGTCAACTGGCTCTGCCACTTTCTGCCGTTGCTGTTTTTCCTTTTTTTTTTTGGTTAACGCCGTTGCTATTTTTCATCGTTGTTGAAAACATGACACTTGACAGGGCTTAGGCCCAAATGGTTTTGCAGTTTGCACACTTGTTTCCCCTTGTTGGGTCCGAGCTGCATGTTTTGTGACCAGTCACTTTTTTGACTATGTTGAGTCTGTGACAATAATATTTTGGGCTTCACTTCGGTCCTATTCGGTTTTGTGTTCTTTGCTATGCTAGCTGGGTTGGCTAGGAGCTTAGTCTCCTATGCTGTGTATCCGGCTTCAAAACACGCATCGTCCCAATGCCATTAATTTAAGTGGTATACTCTCCAATTATATCTTGATGAGCTTACATATATCTTTTCCCTCCGAACAGTGATGGACGTCCTCTTGCATCCAGAAAGAGCTATACGCTTCCAGTTTAATAAAACATACCCTATTAGAACAGATGCGCAGATTGATTGGCTAAGAATAGTTTGATCAGTAGGTTTGGTTTTAACTTTGTTGATAGTGCCCCAGATGGTTTGAAACCTCTGCTAATTACTGATTGTGAGGGGTTCCAACCCCATTAGTTCTTTCTTTTGGGCTTCGGCCCTCCTTTGTAACCAAAAAAAAAAAAAACATACCCTATTATATCATAACATTTTGAAAAAGAAAAAACAAAAAAAAATATCCGTAATCGTTATTTATGGAATATTCACAAATATAAAAAATACAACATTCTAAATTTAAAGCAATCAACAAAAGAAATAAACATATAAAATTTATAAATAGAATATCCAAAACCTAAATAAATAGAATATTCAATATAAATTGTTGACTGATATTAACTGATTTATTATTGATTTCATAGTATTGTTGTATTAAAAAAAAACATTTGCTTGAAGACAAGAAACCCTAGCGTGGCTGCCGAGGATGGGACCTGTGTTCAACGATGTTAGTGGTTTAGTAATTTAGTTTAGGCTTAATAATTTTTTTTGGTGAGGGTTTTGGCTAAATATGTGATCTACATTAGATTTTGATTACCAATTAATTTCGGTGTACATCTCTTTTTGGTGTACACCTCTACCTAAGTCTCAACGAACAGATTTTTACTATTAGAGCGAGCAAGTTTTTAAAAGTAAACGAATATATTTTTAACCTGTTCGTGTCAACTATAAAAACATGTTCGTTGTATATATAAAAATCTATTCGTGTACGAACATAATATTACTACTAGAACGAACATATTTTTAAAAGAAAAAAATTTATTCGTGACAATTATAAAAATATATTCGTTGTATATATAAAAATTTATTCGTTTAAGACTTTGATAGAGGTGTACATAAAAAAAAAATACATACAGCATTCTTGTTTGATTACAATCCCAAACTCTAACCTGATACTAAGCCTTCATATTTAATTAATAAAATCTAAAGTGGAAAGAAAAAATCAGTGACTTTCTGATCTGTTCCAATAATCATTTAAACATGGTGTAATTTTAATACAAACGAGAGGCATATATTTTAGATAGCATCGTTTTTATATTATCTTAAAATTAAAATGAATAAATTTATGCTATATTTTTGGCATTTAAAAACCATTACGTGAATGTCACGGGTCTATGTGATTGGCCCAATACGAATCATAAGACATTTCTTTATGAGGGTTTACAGATAGTTTTATATTTAAACCAAAATATCGCTCTCATTTCAGCGAAACTCAATTTATTTATTGTGTTAAGTAGTTAGGGGGTGGTGGAGACGATACCAGCTCGAAACAACTAGACCCTTTGGGGCTGCTCTTCGGGGAAAACGATCTCAAAGAAAAAGAGAAAGAAAAGTTGAAAAGTGAAAACCTACCCCACAAGGAAACAAACAAACCTTTCCAAAACAAAACACTATTGAAATCTGCGTCCACCCGTACCCGATTGCATCACTCCTCGCTTCTGCACCGTTGATTTTCCAGCACTCATTCGCGCCCATTCCTTCCTCCAGTCCCAGTAGCACATTAGCGTCAATATTCTACGGCGCTTCCAGAGATAACAAGAGACACCCTTATCAAGATCACGCCACGTGGCCAGATCCTGAAACCTCACTTCATAAAATCAGGCACTTGCACCGTATTCACAAGTGCGCTGGAACACAGTAAACGAATACGATCCTGCAGCAGAGCAGCGGCACCACCTCCACCTCCACCACAATCAATCGAGTGCTTCCACCTGGTGTCGGCGGCGCTTGTTTTTACTCCGCCGCCGGCGTTAAGGTCCTCGTTGGAGGCTCCAGAGTCCTCACCATCTACTGAATCCACCATCTTAAAGCGCATGAGCGTCAGCTATTGAACATGAAGATTTTGAATAACATTTGAGGCTTCTTTTAATCGTATTTTGCAATTTTGCACTTCCCGGTACGAGTCTCTGAGTCTGTGGAGGAAAACGATGTCGTTTCTGCACCGCAGAAAGGCCTCATTGAATCCGGTCCCGCCTGATTCGGATCAGGAGGAGGACGAGAAGGAAAAGAAGAAACAGAAGCAGCGGCAGAAGAAGAAGAGGAGGAAGGAGAAGGAGAAGGAAAAGGAAAAGGAGAAGAATGAGGAGGAAGAGAAAGTAGAGAAGGCGAATTGGAATGGAGCGAATGGCTACCGCGAAAATGCGAAGGCGAAAAAGTGGTCGTGCGTGGATAGCTGCTGCTGGTTCGTCGGAGTGATATGCTCCCTTTGGTGGTTCCTTCTATTTCTGTACAATGCAATGCCGGCGTCGTTCCCTCAGTACGTGGCGGAGGCCATAACGGGGCCGTTGCCGGACCCTCCCGGCGTGAAACTGATGAAGGAAGGCTTGACGCCGAACCACCCGGTGGTTTTCGTGCCGGGAATTGTAACCGGTGGATTGGAGCTCTGGGAGGGTCGTCAGTGTGCCGATGGATTGTTCAGGAAGAGGTTGTGGGGTGGCACCTTCGGGGAATTGTATAAAAGGTAATTTATCAATTATCATTATTGTTATTATTGCTTTTGGTTGGTTCAGATTTGAATGTATGTGTTTTGATTGAGTTGCATGAATGGAATTTTGATAACAATACGTTACTTTATGTAGTTAAGTAACACTAACTTTCCCCTGCCATGTTTTTCTGGTTCACCAAGAGAAACATTTCATAGATAACTTTACTGGTTCTTGTTGAGAATCATGACTGTATGAATGATAACTTGCAATCTACAGCGAGCTGTTTCTCATGTTAGAATGATATTAATAGGCATTTTCTTTATATTTCTGAAAGAATATGTTCATAACTTTGTAGAGTTCATAGATTTCTTTTGGCCTTTGTATAATTCAGTTCCTTACAAGGCAAGGTTTTCTTTCTTTCCTTACCAGCAAATATGCCTTTGTTAGGATTGTTTTGAACTCTAATGACTCAAGTAGAGTTTATCTACAGTGGTACTTTATGATTCTTTCCTTTACCTTCTACAGACCATTATGCTGGGTTGAGCATATGTCTCTGGATAATGAAACAGGACTGGACC
>JASCZI010211489.1:112561-130999 GCA_036250425.1 Stylosanthes scabra
CGCTGACTATTTCGCGCCTGGTTATTTTGTCTGGGCAGTTCTTATTGCTAATTTGGCCCGTGTTGGGTATGAGGAGAAAAACATGTACATGGCTGCATATGATTGGAGAATTTCATTTCAAAATACAGAGGTAATTCTTTGCTAAATTGGTCTTTATTGAATCTACTTTCAATTTTTTGTTGAAATGATTGTTTACAAAGCTTAAGGTTTCCGTGCTCCCCATCTTTCTTACTGTCATTGTTGGCTTCATTTGATCAGGTCAGGGATCGAACTTTGAGCAGGATAAAAAATAATATAGAACTCATGGTGGCTACGAATGGTGGTAAAAAGGTGGTTGTAATTCCGCATTCAATGGGTGTTCTATACTTTCTGCATTTTATGAAGTGGGTTGAAGCACCACCACCAATGGGTGGAGGGGGTGGATCAGATTGGTGTGCCAAGCATATTAAAGCGGTGATTAACATTGGGGGACCTTTTCTTGGTGTTCCAAAATCTGTCGCCGGCCTCTTCTCCATAGAAGCCAGGGATATTGCAGTGGCAAGGTTTTTGTTTTCCCTACTATAATGTGAATTTTCAGTCCTCTGTGTGTGTGTGTGTGTCTTTAGCAAAATTTATTTATCTTAACCAGTAGGTTTTGGGATGGTTGTGGGGTTCCTACTTCCTTTTTTGAAATACCAATAAGTTTCTATTCTGTTCTCTCTGTTAGAAGATTTTCAGGTTTTCATCAACATTCTTTACAATATGCTACCCATAGTTAATTTTTTACCCTATAAATTATGACATGACTGATCATTCTTTTGGATTTCTGAATCGCATTTCCTTCGTATAGACAGGATTTTTTCTCACTGTTCTTGTTAAAGCAAACATTTCTATATTTTTTTCTTTTGATAGACTATGGTTTGGATGTAATTATGAATCATTCAGACATTGCACACATAAATATTTATTAGGGTGTCCTTATTGAACATCTATTCATGTGCAGGGCTTTTGCACCAGGCGTTTTGGACAAGGATCTTTTTGGACTTCAAACTTTAGAGCATCTAATGCGAATGACCCGAACATGGGATTCAACCATGTCAATGATACCAAAAGGTGGAGACACTATATGGGGTGGCCTTGATTGGTCACCTGAAGGATACTTTAACTGCAGTGCAAAGAAACAAAAGATCAATGATACTATCAAACCATGTCAAAATGTCAAAGAGGGTCTCGAGCCCATGAAACATGTGAATTATGGAAGACTCATATCCTTTGGGAAAGATGCAGCTGAGTTGCATTCCTCTAAGCTTGAGAGAATGGATTTCAGGGTAATGATCATCATTACTCATTGTGTAAATTGTTTATAATAGATTCCTTCTTCTTTCTTCCTCTTTTATTTTATTTTTCAAACATCCCAACAATTAATATCCTCATTTTTTTTTTTTTTTGAGTATTAGTAATTGAAATTTATAGTTCTATGTATTTAGTTAAGAGTGTCAATTTTTTGTTGCAAAAATCAAAATTCAATCGTATACAACTATCCATTATTTACAATTTTCCAATTTCTAATTTGCTCTGTATTCCTACAAGAAGCAGATATTTCATTTTCCCTCATGTTGAAGCTTTTCTTCTTTCCTTTTTCCTTTTGTTATTGTTGTTGTTGACGGGAAGTTGAAGTCTTACTTCACTCCTGTATGTATTAACTGATGGCAATATTTCTGCATCTGTCTATTGAATGTTGATATTCTTGAAAAGGTAGATACTTCCAAACCTCATGTAGTTGCCATCACCTTACTTGATTTACATTCTTCTCAGTTTCATGGGTTTATTCCTTGTTGCAATTGACAGGGTTCTCTTAAGGGGAGGAAGAGCATTGTGAACGCATCTACTTGTGATATTTGGACAGAGTATCATGATATGGGTATTGAGGGAATCAGAGCTGTTTCAGATTATAGAGCTTACACTACTGATTCAGTTTTGGATCTGCTTCATTTTGTTGCGCCCAAGATGATGAAGCGGGGAGATGCTCATTTTTCTCACGGAATTGCTGACAATTTGGATGATCCAAAATACAAGCATTACAAATATTGGTCTAACCCCTTAGAAACAAAGTGAGGTTCTCTACTTAATTGCTTAAGTGAACATGTTGTAGACATTGCACACTGGCACTTAGCTACTATGTCATTTATTATTTTGTTACCTATGGCCTGGGTTGGTGACATTGATGGATTCTTGGTTTTGCTATCGTCCATAATGTCCTATCCTGCTGTTCTTTAAAATCCATTATTTATTCATATTATTTCTTTTTTTGATTTGTGCTATTTGTTTGTCCTGCTGCTGCAGATTACCAGATGCTCCAGATATGGAGATTTACTCTATGTACGGGGTCGGGATCCCAACGGAAAGAGCCTATGTTTATAGGTCAACTCCCCAATCTGAATGCCACATTCCGTTTCAGATTGATACATCAGCAAATGGTGGAGATGAGGATCCATGTTTAAAGGATGGAGTTTATAGTGCTAATGGGGATGAAACTGTTCCTGTTTTAAGTGCTGGTTTCATGTGTGCAAAAGGTTGGCGGGGAACAACCCGCTTTAATCCTTCAGGCATCCGAGCGTACATAAGGGAGTATGAACATAATCCTCCTGCTAATCTTCTAGAAGGAAGGGGAACCCAGAGTGGTGCTCATGTTGATATATTGGGGAACTTCGCTCTTATTGAAGATATTATACGAGTAGCAGCAGGAGCATCTGGTGAGGACTTAGGTGGAGATAGAGTTCACTCTGACATTTTCAAATGGTCTGAGAAAATTAAGTTAAAGCTCTAGTTTCACATGGTAAGTTCACTCCTTTCCTTGGACTGACTTCTAACATACATAAATTCTTGAATTTGATGTTCCATTTCATGTGGTTAAAACGTGCCATCTTTCAGGACTTGATGCTTATTGTTACTTATAGTCTGATTGATTTTTTACCCGTTTATAGATAATGTTATTGACTAACTGGTTCTCACTGGTTTCATACAGTCCAAGATCAAATCCTTATGATGGTAACTGAGCTATGTGGCTGACAAACCAGTGGTGAGTGGTGATGACAGCCGCAGCTTGTTTTTTGACCCGGGTTGTGTCTATAGTTTCATCGTTTCGGAAAATGCCGAATCTCTATTTATAACCCTTTAACCCCCAAACAAAATAGGGGAGAAAATTTGTATATCGAGACTAGAATTTTGTCCATTCCATTAATTCATCTGAATATCTTATCATTGTCAATTGCCAGTGATTCCTTGACTAGTGTCTAGTGTAGTGACCTCCTAAAAGATTATAAATAATTAAAAAGATTAAGATTCTGTTCCTTTGTCCAACAAATAGGTTCATATACTATTCCGAAAAACTAAAGTTTTATTTTACTAAAGTTTATGTTTATCCACATCTACTTGATATAATCCGAACTAAAAAAATATCAAATTATCCAATTCACATAATCAGATAGTGTCTAGCTCTAGCACTCTAGCGTTCTTTCTTTTTGTTTTGGTGGGAAAGGATAATGTTATGCTTTCTTTGTTTCCCACTCAACAATGTCGCTCTTTTTCCGTTAATGGCTAACCAGGAGTCATAATCCCCGTTTTGGATCAAATATAGTTGAAGAAGTTTAACATTTTTTTCTTAGCTTAACATTTTCAATACATCACTATCTTTTAAAAAGAGTCCAGAATTAAAAACAAATTGTAAAACGTTTTTGTTCTAACAAATTAACTATGATTGATACATTTTTCAAAATGGTTTCTTTGAAAATATGTTTAATGACTATTTGCATAAAGACATTTTTACCTAAATACAGATATTATAAATTATTAAATGATTTAATATATTTGAATAAATTTACATTATCATCGCATTTTAGTAGTTTTAGTTTAAAATGTTTTACCATGAAAACATAGTGTTTTCGTTTGTCCTAAAAAAAAACAACTATTTTTGTTCCTTACTAGATAGAAGGTGTATGTTTCCTAACCATTGCTCGTGCATTTTTTATTCAGCGGCGCTCATCATACTTCATTAATTTCCACCGTTCTTTTAATGCAAATACAGACAATTGTTCGTTATAGTTGATTTGAAAAGCTTTTGGAAAAAAGAACGATCCTTTTTTTCCCCCTATTCTGCACTGTTTTGTATTTACTGTGTATTAATTTTTTCGGAAAAAATTCCCATGTTAATTAATCAAATCAAATAATATCACTGAATATAAATATAAAACTCATTTAATAAAGATATTATCACTTTGAACTATTATTGGATTTTTTAGTTTAATTTTTTCATTCAAACTAGCTAGATAATTTACAAATTTACATTTCTAGTGGAATAACTAAATTAAAAACACAAAATATATTTACTTATCTTGTTTGCCATTAGAGAGGGGTTGTTTTGAAATAAAGGATATTTCTTATTGCGTAAGCAAAGTTGATATATCTGTATTGAAGCTTCTCTTATCATATGATAATTTAATTAGAAGGATATATCCGATTGTTTAATTTCCTTCTACCGACATTCCAGTACTCAATCCTTTCTTTTCCCTTAAAAATTTAAAAAATAATAAACTGTAGAAACTTTGGTATAAGATTCTCTCTTTTAATTTTTAAATTGTGAAACCTTATCCACAAAACTAAAACCAATTCCAATTGATTTAATCATTTATATTTAAGATTCAGTCTGTGAAGTGTAAAGCTTCGGGAAAAAGTATCATTATTGCCAAACTGAACAATTTATCCTGCCACTCAAAAAAAAAAGAAACAAACAAACAATTTATCCAGTACACAGTTTAATTCACTTTTTTATTTATTGTATATAACATTAATAGAAAGTAAACCCGTAGAGATGATAAGTAATTTATAACTTATTAGTTATATATGCGCAAACGATAAAAACCAAAAGCTTCCGATAAGAAAAAAAAATATTATTTATAGTTTGTATGCTTATACATTTTAAAATATTATTTCTAGTTTCTTGATCAATACACTTAAAAACATTTATTATTTTAACTAAATGATAAAAATCTTTCTAATCGTATGAAGATAGACCTGATCAAACTACTATTATGACATTTAATAAACCTTTTATAAGATAAGCTCAACGTACCATATACATTAATAAATAAATAAATAAATATGAGACATGTGTTTTCCAAGCTCTTGAACTCTAAACAATATATTGCCATGCGGCATTCATAGTGATTAGTGGCCCCAGAGAAATTGAAAGGGCCTGTTTTCTATAGCAAGTATGAGATTCTAGCTGCCAAGTAATGAAGAGAAAGGGACGAATGAATTGGGCATTTAGAATGTGTTTAGCAAAGTTGATGAATTATAATTAGCATTGTTTTAGTAGTAATTTATTTGTATATTGTAGTTTATAGAATAGATAATCTAAAGTTAATCAAATACTTTAGTAAGTGCTCTCCATTCATTGTAAAACCCTAATCATATTATTTTCGCTATTAACGAAAAAATATTATCCATAAACTAAAATAAGTCATTATATTAGTTATTAATATTTGTGTATATTTAAATATATTAATTCACACATTTATCTCATCAAACATTATATATATAATATACGTAATATTTAATTTTGAATTTAGATATTCTAAAATAAAAAATGCTAAAGTAATAAAACAAGAAATTAATTGTTAGTATTATAATTTCAAGTGAATCTCAACTTTTTAATTTAATATTAATTAAACAATAATTTTATTTACGTATCAAAATTAGTTATTTTTTTTTATAAATATATAAATACATCTTTAACTCATTTTTAATATATATTTTGAATTTTAATATATATTTACACTAATATCTAATTTTAGTGTATTAAATATTTATATTTTACTCTTTACTTTACAAACAATTTTGCCAAATGTCAAGTGTTTAGAGAGTATGGAAGGTGGCAGGACATTTTCGATATTAGGGTAATTAATATGGTTAAATTGCAAGAAACTAGATAATTAGGAAAGTGATGACGCGCCTGAGTTGTGCGTACGGTAAGAGATGGGATTGCTAATGAACGTTGCAGTCTTGCAAGTAGCGCGTGTAAGACACATGAAGCAACTGCACGTGGGGATCGTACAAACAGTGAAGGGCGGCTGGGTGCGGGGTGAAGAAACGGAGGCCCGAGGCCCAAAAGGTTAATGCAAGGGACAGTGCGGTGGGCCACCTCCGAAAATGACTCTGTCTCGGATAAATATACAACAGAAAAATTGACCCTCAACAAAACAAACAAGAGATGACCCAAGGAAAGAAAAAAAAAAAGAGGATAAAGCATACACGAGAAATGCTTCTAGAGTTACCAAAAATAATAATATAATAATTATATAAGTTTATGACTTTTATGTTTTAATATTGGTAGTAATGAAGTTTATTGTTTTAAGTTTGTAAAATTTTTAAGCTAATGAAACAAGAACATAGAAAAAGGAGAATAGGTGACGGAGTAATAAAAAAATCTGTGCATTCACTTAATCACTTATCGGGTGAACAGCTTGGGTTGGTTCATTGGGACAAGTCAACTTTAGAAAGGTTAGAACTTAGAATATATAAATATTGATAAATAAAGAAAAAGAAAAAGAAAAGGAGAAGTAAAGGGGTGGGTTGTAGGTGGTGGGTTGAGTGTGAGAGTATTTATGTGAGTGGGCACAACACACAGCGCAGCGCAGTGCAGTTCAGTGAGTTAGAATAGATTAGATACATATAAACACATACACACACCCATCTATCGGTTAGGGAAGAGAGAGAGAAAGAGAGAGATTTGAGAGTGTTTCAAGATTCAAGTTTCAAGAGAGGAGACATGTCTAACTAGATCCCAGCAGCTCCATTATACTCTCACTACTACTTCTAGATTAGTTTAGATTTCTACTACCAGATCCCACAAACACTCAAACACAGGTATCTCTATTCTCTACCTTCTTTCTTTCTTTCTATTTGCATGTGCTGTTTCTTTCACCTCAACTCAACCTCATTAGGGAACTCAACTAAACTAACCCTCTCTGCTTCATCCTTGATCTACTTTCATTTTTATTTATTTCTTGTTTTCCTACACTATATTTTGGGAGTGTCTTATCTGCCATGCATGTGGTTTTTTCTTTTTTTTTTTTTTTAATTACTTGTTTGAAGTCAACTTTGTATATCTTGTTGTACATGGCCACTTTGGCTATGCGCATCTCATTTCTTATTCCGTACATTCTCTGCAACTGCGTATGTTGATGGATGTGATTAGTGATTACTGATAGTTTTTATTCAAAAATCATATAATTATCTTAACATGCAAATAATCCGTGGTAGAGATGGGAAACCGACATATATAACTACCTTCAATAAATTATGAAAATGAAATCTTTTGGTAAGTTCATAAGGTAGGACAGAAAAAGAGAATTTCTTTGAGGTCCCTTAACTAGTTTATGTGCTTAGCATTGAATAGATTGATTATTTGTAACACATCATAGTCTAAACATGTCACACATTACGTTTTCTAGGTTCTTAATCTTTCACCTTAATTCAGTTCTGGGCCAGTATAATATGAAACCATTTTATCATGTCAAGTAATGGATATGTGGAGGGTGAAAAGAAGCCATTCTTCTTACTGAATCATCCCGATCCCCTGTTCAATTGCGAACAAGTCAATAGTACTCACTCAATGGTATGTGAAGCTCTTGGTTTATGGATTTGATACTTTCATCAGTTGTAGACTTGTAGTTTTGCTAAGTGACTATTTGTGCTTTGATTTCAGGCACATGCTCCTTTTCCTTACACTGAACCTTTTTTCGGTAGTTCATTACTTGCTTATGGTCATGGACCGCAGGCTGTTGTAAGTTCTTGTTTATATGTGCTTTCTATTTATTTATGCTTACTATTGTTGAGTTTGAATTTTTATTACAGTTGGATTAGATTTAGTAGTATAATAATTTACTATGATCTCACTGCCTTTTTCTAAATTTATCAGAGTCAACCCCCAATGTTGCCCCAAGTGATGGGATTAGGATCCCCCAGAATCGCACTACCACTTGATCTTGCTGAAGATGGCCCCATTTATGTCAATGCTAAACAATACCATGGTATACTGAGGAGGAGACAATCACGAGCAAAGCTCGAGGCTCAAAACAAGCTCATCAAAAGTCGTAAGGTACGCTCCATGCCTCCATAGTCCATACCATATATAAGGATGCTATGGATGTTTTATACTAAGAAAATTGAAGAAGAAGTAATAATAATTGTACTAGGTATGATATGATGAAAAGTTATTTGGGGCAAACATTATGTGCAAGGGAATTGTAGCAAACATCCTAAACATAGAAATTAAAGGCTTAAAAACAAATAAATGAGTGACACTGGTATAAATTGAATAATTTAGAATTACATTTTGCATTACTATGCAAATACTGTGTTTTAGGGGAATGTTAAATTATATTAGCAGAGCTGAGGTTGTGCTTGCTTTATGGACTCTGCCTTGGAGAAAAAGGAAATGATACATACTCACTGATTTTCCCTTTTTCTCTTCTTCTAATTCATTGCAGCCCTATCTTCATGAGTCCCGACATCGCCATGCTTTGAAAAGGATTAGGGGATCCGGGGGACGCTTTCTCAGCTCTAAACAGCTGCAACTGTCTAATTCAGAACTTGTTAATGGTGCTCGTTCAGGCTTGAACCCTGTCAATGTATATCAAAAGAAAGAACCATCAGAGGTGGAAAGTCATCTCTCTAGAACAGGAGAAAACGCATCTTCCATCACAACGTGCTCTGACCTTACGAGTTTCTCTAGCAACGACATCAATTTCAGGCATCCTGAGCACAATTTCATGGGAAGTTCCCCAAACATGGGCGGAGCATCACAATGCAGTGGGGGACAACTACACACCTTTGGTTGTTGAACCCAGCAATGTGGCTCCAAATGCTCGGCTGAGGGAACCGAAGCGAAAAAGTTAGGTTCCTCAATCTGGGCTGGCAAATCATCCTTGGCTTAGTTACTTTTCCTTTTATGTGTTTCATCATTTCATCTGATACATAACATGTCTTTTCAAACATTATGCATTTCCCACACAGACCTTACCATTTGACTACTGCTTTTGCTATGTATTCTAAACTTTGCTATTGCTGCGTGCTTCCATTGGTCTGTTGAACTGGTTTGATCAAGTTTGTGGTGAAGCAAACTTTAACTTCAATTCTGAATATATGTACTGTCCTTGCTTTGTTTCTTTCCCCTTGGACCCTATAAAAAGAAAAATCTCCAAAAACTAATTGAGTAAACCTACAATTCGAGTAGTATTTTAACGTTAAAAAGCAAATAAAATTATCATCATTTGTTGTAACTCTTGCTTTCTATTCTCTCTCTGTGGACGAGTTGAGTTCAGACTTGAGAGAGTGAAAGAGGGACGAGAAGAGTTAGTCTAAGTAATACTTCATGTTAATTGGTGGGAGTGGATCAAACATGTACCTAGTACATATCGCGAGAGACATGCAAGTAAGTTGCACTAAAATGTGTTTGCACTCTTTTTTCAATCATCTCCTAAATTTTCATTGGCACTGGTACCTTAATTTATATGGGAAGTTAATTCAGTTATCTAACATTAAGGAAGAAGAAAGAAAACCTGCAAAGATCAACTAAGGTATGAGTTGTCGCATGTGATGCGAGAAACAAGATGTCTTTCCGTTCATGCGAGTCACAAGACTTGAATCAAGTGTCATAACTTTGCCTAAAAATGAAGAACAAGACAAACTGATTTATAGGGAAACATTGACATAAAAATGACTATAAAATAAAATAAAATAATAAATCAAATCAACAACTTTTTTTTTCCCTTTTTTAATTGGACTTTAGAAAACTAGAAATAGTAGTTGTTGCACAGGGAAGCATTCCCCACAAGCCACAAAAGACGTGGGATAAAATATAAAATTATAAATACGATGGTGGTCCAAAATATATATATATATATATATATAAAAAAAAAACCGATCCAGTTGAGTTGAATTTAGATTTTTGGGCATTCCAACAAGGGGGGTCGGTGTTCCCGAGAAAAAGCACCCTCCCAATTCAATTCAAACTCACTCACTCACTCACTCACTCGAATTCTCAAATCAGAGAAAGAATTTGAGAGTGATGGTGTCGTACATGAACGTGTTGCTGTACGGAGTGGGAGGCTTAGTGGTGGCCGGAATGGCGCTCCTCGTCGCGTTTCAGGAGAAGCTCGTCTACGTGCCGGTGCTGCCTGGTCTCTCTAAGGCTTACGCCATCACTCCTTCGCGACTCAGGCTCACCTACGAGGACATCTGGCTCACCTCCTCCGACGGCGTTCGCCTCCACGCTTGGTTCATCAAGCTCTTCCCTAGCTGTCGAGGTACGTACCTCACCATATTCTCTCACTTTCTTAGGGTTTTTCTTTCTCTTTCTCTTTCTCCTTCCTTTCCTGCTTCGATTTGCGCCCTCTAGTCATGGATTTTACTGGACTCTACTGAGATTTTGCCGATTCCTATGTTGACCTGATTCTGATTTGTTTACTTTTCGTTTTTAAGCTGTGATTTGAGTTTCTTTTTGTTCTTGGCCAAATTAAAGGTATATCTGGATCTTTGATGGCGATTGATATTTATTTGAGCTTGAACTGAACAATGTGGGATGGGAGAAGTATGGATCGAGAGGGTAAATTATATGGTTTGGGAGTTAGGACTCACTATTCTTCATGTAGAACTTATGATTTGTGAGAGTACAAACTCTTAACTTGGATTGCTGTTGAAGTCTTATTGTATTATGATTTGTATGTACGCTTTTGATATGGTTTCTTTGCATTTAGGTCTCTTCTGCAACTTAGATGTTGTTCTAATGCAGTTCCTTTTTCTTGTGTTTCATTTCAGGGCCTACCATTTTATTTTTTCAAGAAAATGCTGGAAGTATCCTGGTGTTAGATATTAGGATTAAGTGTGATCATTTCGTATATTCTTTTCTTCAACCAGTTTGTTATGCTTTTGAATTCATTAACTACTGTCTTAGATATTGCTCATCGTCTTGAAATGGTTCGCATAATGTTACAGCAGTTACAATGCAATGTTTTCATGCTTTCCTACCGAGGGTATGCATTTGCACTTGTCATTTTGATGGTGATGATTCATGCCATCTTCTAACTGTATTGACACTGATTTGTTATATATTATTCAATTACACAGCTATGGAGCAAGTGATGGCTATCCTTCTCAACATGGAATTACTAAGGATGCTCAGGTATGCATTTTGGTTAATGCCTAAATTTTGGTTAAATATTTTTCTCAAAACTTTTCTTATTTTATAACCTTGTTCACAGGCTGCACTGGATCATCTTTGTCAAAGGTCTGACATTGATACATCTAGAATAGTTGTATTTGGAAGATCACTTGGGGGTGCAGTTGGAGCTGTACTAACAAGGAATAACCCTGACAAGGTACATTTGTTTAATTCTAAGCAACAGCCTGTTTGTGTACCTTATTTATTCTACATTCTCATTTGGCCTTCTTTCTACATTCTAGGTTGCTGCACTGATACTGGAAAATACTTTCACATCTATTTTGGATATGGCTGGAGTTTTGTTACCTTTTCTGAAATGGTTTATTGGTGGCAGCAGTTCAAAAGGCAAGATACTCAATTTTCTTGTACGTTCCCCGTGGAGCACTATTGATGTTGTTGATCAGGTGAGAGAGACTGGAAATGCAAGGTTTGGATTATTAATCCCCGGATTGAGTGGCATGTTTGTTCATTTTCATTTACCATGTTGGCAGATCAAGCAGCCCATTCTTTTTCTCTCGGGATTGCAAGATGAGATGGTTCCCCCTTCACATATGCAGATGCTTTATGCAAAGGCACGTGCTCGCAATAATCGGTGTCTCTTTGTGGATTTTCCTACCGGAATGCATATGGATACTTGGCTTGCGGGTGGTGATCAATATTGGAGAACAATTCAGCAGTTTCTCGAACAGCATGCTCCAGTGAAAAAGGAACTTTAAATCGTCCCAAAATGAAAATGGTAATGACATTTTCTTTTCATGACGTTTTCCAAAATTGGGACGAGTTAAGAAAGTGGAATAGCATTTGCTTAATAAAATTTGTGGCAGCTTTATCCAATTTTTCATTTTGAGCTGTTGAAATTTTCTTTGTTCACTTTTTCCATTTTTATATTGTCCTGCACTTCATCCTCTCTTACACAGTTACACTCCATCTAGTTATTGTTTTCACCCTTTAACTGTTTTTCAAGCAATAATTTTATTCCAACATCCTTTGTTGCTCTTGCTAACTTAATTATTGTTTTAATACTGCTGCCAGATATTGGGCCGAGGTGATTGGCTGGCATTAGATTATTTCAATGATACTAATTGGCTAACTAAGGATTCAAACAGTTTATGCCCTTTGAAGTTGCAGCCCTTAAGAGCTGTCTGTGAGAAGATGATTCTAGGCATGCTGAACTGTGTCAGACTATTTCATTGGATATTTTGGGTTGGGTTGTGCTTTCCTGAAGCTAGAAGATGCCCAGACAGTTTGTGATTCACTTTTGCTATACTGTATCACATCTACACTCTGGATGCTGGATCGAATTTGACAAATGACCTGTAGAATAAGAATTATTTACCTAAGATAATTTATACGTCTAGTTAATTATTGTAATATACTTATATATATTGTTGGTATGAATAGGTTCGTGGTTTTCAATATTCATACTAACGCACGCTAAAGAAGTGTTACTGATACCTGGAAGTTGATACTGGATTCTTCGATGTTTTTATTAATTCTTTATACAGAACATCAGAGTTTTGTTTGATAAATGATTTTTGTCATGAGCTGTAGATAGTTGATATCCGAGTCAGGTTTAACTCATGTAACAACAGCTTGATAAAATTTAACTTTGCGGAGAACAGTGAAGAGACTAGTTTTATTTTGGACCCTAGAATTTAGTTAGATTTTCAAGGTGATGCTGATATATGGAGGTGCTAGTAAATGTTGAGGTGCAAGCAGGGAGATCAATATTCATATATTTATTTATAAAAGCATAGATGATAGTATGCTTGTTATTAATATGCCAGGTTGGTGCACCATTTGGAAACTTCTTATGTAGACATAATATTTAATATTTGATGGCTTGTAGGTTGTGATCATGTTATGCATAAGATGGACAAGAACGCAGGGGTGGAAGTTCAACATGCGTGTAATACTATAGTTCCTGCAATGATGTTCCACCCATTCGTGGAACTGCTGTACAAAATTCTGTATGTATACACAAACAAGTAAGCTTTCAGTGTGTGTAAATACAGTTGATGCGTGTGCATTAGTACCCCATAGTGGAACAATTGAAAAACATATCTTAATCTCTCTTGTAGCATTTCTGCGAGAGGCAAGTTCTGTTTGATTTGTGCTTGATTTGTGCTCTGACAAAATCAAACAATCTCCAGATTGAGGTTCACACGCCTAACATTGCCTGAGAGTCTGAGAAGACCTCAAGAATGAAGCTGAATTTGCAAACTACAGTCAACGGTCAACGTGGTCTTATAGTTTCATTCCGTATAATGATATTGGGATTCCTAATAGGTGAGTTTAATGCTGTCAGATCCACCCGTTTGTCTCCAGTACCATACATACGGTATGATATACTCCACAATGTGTCATTATGTTTCACCTTAGGGGTTAGAGGAGCATTACATGTGGAAACAGGCTTTGACTTGAGAAATGGATTCTTTTCACACTTTCCCATTCCATTAGCAAGTAACCAGCGGGAACCAGATTTTTGGTTTTTTGAAGTGCCGCAAAATCTTGAATGCTGCTTCTTGTAGGGAGGCTCAGTTTTCAAGCCTGCAACATGAACTTCTGTTGTTCTGAACTGAGGAATTCCCTCCCCTTTTGAAGGTTTCTCCGTCTCAACCTTGCCTATTGTTTCACAATCATCCTCTTCCTCCTCATCAGTGTTACCTACCTCAGACAGATTCCTGAGCGTTGGTGAGAAGAACTCCCTCTTGACTTGTATAAGAGCAAGCATTGATGTTCCAACAGACTCATATCTCAGAGGATCACGAAGTTGCACCCTTAATGCTATTGTGAAATCGTTTCCCAGCAAACCATGTTTCCTTTCTGGTTCTTTGCCTTGTTTCCTCTTGCTGTTTGAAATCCGACTAATTAAATCGAGGGAGTTAACATGATGGGCAGCTAGAAGTTTGGAAGTATGCTCATTGATATTATCTATATCATCAATCTCGCCAGAATCTAACCTCATCCATTCATCAAGACTCAATGATAAGCTCATTATCCCATCAACAACACTGGTATCTTCTGTTTCTATCAAACCCAAAGCAACAGCTCCATCAAAGTCAAGGGACTCACTACTGTTATTCCCCTTAACATGAAGTGCAGAAATATCCCCAAAGTATTTTACATTGATGTTTGATGGTGCTTCCGTCTCCTCCATCCCAGATTGTATTCTCAAACCCTCCATTGAAAGTGCTTCAATTTTATCCATAGCCTGTGGAGCTAGAGCTTCAAATGCAACAAACTCTTGGCTTGTTTGGTTGTCATCTGAACTAGATGATGTTCCCTTCAATCCCCTTAGCACACAAGTTGTATCTTGTGTTACCAAGTTATGTTGCAAATAGCATTGTCTACATAAAGTAAAGACAATTCATTCAGTAAAACATTTCGAGGGACTGAATGGTAAACTATATATGCAACAGACTAGTGATCAGTAAAAAAGACAAACCTCTCTTTTCCCTTTTTTGTCTTAGCTTCCCACGCTATTTGTTGTATTGTCTTCCCTGTAATATCTTCCAGAGGCATCAACTTCTTTGCCAGCATCGAAAGCTTTTCAATCCCCATCAAAGCCAAACATTGTACAATCTCTGTTATCCCAGAACCCATTTTTGCAGGTACCACAACAGGGTGAGAAATCTGCATGACTAATCTCCCACCACTTTTACTATTCTTGAAATGTGAAGGATTCATCGATCGTAGAAACCCTCCATTACTTGTCTGAAGACAATGGCCTATACCCTCGGCCAAAGGAGGTAAGAGTAAAGGCTCTTCAGGTAGTGCATGAATCGGACTTTCAAAGCTAGCATATTCTTTTGGTGGAGAATGTTGGAAAGCCTTCTCATTCAAACCCAACTCACAAGTTAAGGCTTCTGTTTCCATGTCATCTAATATCCGTGACTTTTCTTTGCTCGTATGCTCTGCATGCATGTCTTCTGGAAAGGATGCTGATTTGATACAATTGGAGAAGTTCAAGGGCTCTGATCTTATAGAAGTTTCGTGAGCATCATCTGCGTCATTATTGCTTCCCTTGTCAACATCAAATAGAAGACAATCTCTTGGAGATTCGAGCCCACTTTTAGGACTCAAGCTCATTGGACTATCTTCTATGCCAAGCATGCTTAAAAATGAATCTGTGACATCGTCCAAGCTATATGACTTTCCTTTCTTATATTCAGTGTTGGCTTCCATGATCATGGGAGAATCTTGTGTCACTGCCTCGAAATCTTTGGGACTTTTCAAAGATGAATCTATTTCTTGCAAGAGAAATTCTTTGGAGCATAAGCCATCTTCTTTGTGAGAAAACTCATGTACTATAGCCTTTTCCTCAACACCATCACTGACTTCATCCTCGGAATCATGTTTAGCAGTAGTATCAAGGATGCTGGTACTGTTAAATGTATGATCATCAACAACAAAAATTCCATATCCTTCCCGCTCTCTAAAATCTTCTTGTCCAGACACTTGTGCTACAACCTCCAAATCTTTAACACTGTTCAAAGCTGATTCTACCTCTTGCAAGGGAAGCTTTTGGGCGGGTAAGTCATCTTGGTGATAAAATTCACATACTACATCCTTTTCCTGTGTATTATTTTTAACATTATCTTGAGAAGATACTTGAACAGCATCCGTATCAGGGGTATCATTACTGTTTAATCTATGCTTATTGACAACAGCTTTCATGGAGGATTGTTCTAGTTTAACATGTTCATATGATGAAAAAAATTCAATGGCCTTGTCAACAATAGACAATCCATTAGATTCACATCCTTCAAGCTTTTCTTTTCTGTAATCAGGTGATGGAAAACCATCTGGTTTAACTGTCTTTACATTAACTTGAAACACAAGATATTCTGGTTTGCCACATGCATGAGGGGATGTTTTTCCTCCGTTACCTTGATGATTTTTGGGATTCACGTATTCAATATCTGGTGAATCTGGTTTGATAACCTTAATGTTTTCTTCATAAACTTCAGGTTTGTACGGAGAACAACATATATCTTCTATATCAAGACTCTCATGAAAGATGTTTCCTGAGCTAGCTGATTTTGGCAATGGCTTTACCTCATGAAGATCCGTTATCTCTTCTACATTTTGAGATGCATACTCCAGGGAAATGCTTGGCAAACTTCCAGTTCGTAACAGGTCTATTTTATTCAGACTCTGTTCCTTATCCAATTTCCACGAAGAAGGCGAAATCTTCTGCCCCAAACCCAATTCATTAGGAGAATCCTGATTGCCCATGCTTCCCATGGAACCAACCACCACATAACCAAAACTGACATTCATCACTGCACCTTTAGCTGCTCCTGATAATCTAAAACTTGTGCTCCACTTTCCCGAGCTCTTCTCCTCCAAAAGCTCTTCGAGTGTGAGAGGAAGGAACCTTGTGAGATCCACCCGATGCTTCCCCAAATCAAGTTCTGCAGCACCAACCATGGAAGCATAGAGTGAAGAATGCTTTGGTTCATATTTTGCAGAATTTTGAGGTCGACTTTTACCAGAGATTGTGCAAGTGGATGTCAACACTTGTTCAAACTCAGCAACACCTTGAATCACCTTGGCAGGGTGTGTCACCATAACATCGTGCTTCCTCTTCCAATACACACAAATGCTAGCATCGTTGAAACTAGAAGGTAACCCTTCAATCAAATGAATTTGGAGGGAAAACTGGCATTCGAACTTGCGATTTCGGGAGAGGGAAGCCTTCAATGAATCCCATATGGATTTCTTCTCCTTGCGTAAATTATCATTTTTACCAGCCTCAGGACTTGATTTAGGATCAGGTAACGGTGCTTTCCTGGTGGATTTGGATCGAAATCTCGGCCTGGAGGATGAATTCTTTGAAGAGCTTCTGCTCAGGGCTTTGCTTATTGATTCAACACCTCTCAAAAACCTACTTTGCTCTTCAGAACCCTCTTTACTCTTGTTTTCCTCCATCTTCAACCTTTTCCGACATCATGTTTTGCTCAGAAAAACTTTCAAATAAATAAAAAAAAAGATGATTTTACCAATCACATTAAGCAAAACAAATCCCAGAACTCAGAAAATGCCATGCAAAATAAACAAAATGCAATAAAGTATACCAGGCTCCTATATTCTATAGAATTAACCAAAAATAAGAAGAAAAGAAAATGATGTATATAGGGTTAGATATTTTAGATCAATTACCGGGTGGCGATGGAAGGAATACCAACATTGAAAGGCAAAGAAGAAGAAAACAATATGTTGTACAATCCAAGCCGTCGTCACCCCCGTTCTGAAATTAAAAAATGAAGTTCTTTTCCCTAAAAAAATAAAATAAAAAAATAAAAAAGAAATTTGAATGATAAAAAATTAAAAAAGTATAGATAAAAAGAGAGGAGGAGAAGGGAAGATTATAATATAGGGGAAAAAAATCAAAGCATAACGAGAATTGGCAGAGAAAGAGCATGTTGTTATTGACTCGTTGAAGTTTGTTAGTTTCCTTGGTTCGTTACTTAATCCTATCGTTTTGTGTCTTAAATTGGCGGTAGCGGGCATATCTCTTAAAACGGATTTTATACACTGCTCTATCCATCTTTTTATTTTGTTAACATTAATTTAGAGTGTCATTTTTAATATATAAAGCATAAAATAGTAAATACAATAGGTTTTTTTTAAAAAAAAATTAAAAGTTTCTCAAAGAAATTGTTTATAACAACCCAAGATGTTAATATATACCTTCCAAAAACGGAAAAAAGGAAATATATACGCTCATTTCTTGTTAATAATTAATAATTAATAATTAATAATAATAACAAGGTTTAACCAAGATTTGATTTTCAGTGGATAAATATATACGCTCATTTCTTGCTTTTGATCTATACACTTTTTTTCTAGAATTTTAACGCCTATAAGTCTGCATAAGCACAATTTGAAGCATACAAAGTTGAATATATATGATATCGGCCTGAACAATATTCATGAATCCAATAATGTTATGTCCGAAACACAATTTCCAAGCACATAAAACTCAGATATATGCATATGCATGTGATGGATCGAGCATGCTCGCTTCTGTAAAATGAAGCGACGTTGTTGCAATAAATTAAACTCAGTTATCTTTAAGGCGCAGCTGAATATGAAGCTGCCAAGTTGTAATATATATATATATATATATATATATATATATATATATATATATATATATAGTGTATTAG
>JASCZI010211489.1:149786-159927 GCA_036250425.1 Stylosanthes scabra
AGTCAAAGCATCATGGAGATGACATCTTGCTAACTTTTAAAGCTTTGCAATATATTAACACTGTTATATTTTGACATAACAACACATTACGGCATGCTCATGGAGAATTAGGTAGATTGTGCTTCATCCGATAGAATGACATTTTAAATAGATGTATGAGTCTAATCATTAAAAATGTTGATACATTAGTATACTACACTACTATCAATGGAAGGATCGAAGGAACACAATCCGTCTAAGTGTCGATGAGCAAGCAATAATTCCTTCATACCACCATGAATGAACAATTCAACTAGATAATTTCTAGTACAAGATTGAACATCATATTTGCTTCAGTTAGCTAAGACAGATTTAATGTTGCCATCCTTCTCTTGATACCAAAGCATCCAGGGAAAGTTCTTTTTTATTTTTTTTAGTACATATATGCTCCATGGCATTTGCAGGAAGAAAATCATCTCATAATGTACTTCAAATCACACGCTATGAAATTTCGTATGGCCTTCACCTCATTTACTTTCAATTACCATTAAGAATAACCATGGAAGCATACCTATACCTAAACATGCTAAACAATACCTCTATTCTTATTCAATCTCCCCACAATAACTAATCTATATAGTAATTTCAACAATTAAATATAAATTCATAATGTAATATTCTTCTAATATCAAATACTAAACTATCTACACTGTCTTCCTAAATTTACATCCTATATAGTATCTATCCTCCGTTCAAGTTCATCGAAGTAGAAATAGACCTCACACCTATTTTTATTTACCAATGTATGGATCGACTATCTCAGCTTTCACTTCGAAAACTGAAAAATTCATAAGCATATTACCGCTAAAAACGACTAGTATAGAAGCATAAACGTATCTCCCAAACACAACACGTTCATATAGAAAGGTTCAAAATAATTCCAAAAAAAAAAAAAAACAAGTTCAAACCGATTCAACGAAGCTGCTGAATGAGTCAAAAGAAAAGCAACGAAATACGGAAACGCTTCGGTGTTATGAAATTTCAAAGTTACCATGGCGATTGATGCGGAGCGATCTTCCAGATCAACTCATCCGAGTCGGCGCCGAGTCGCAGAGAGAGAGAAAAGGAGAAACAAAAAAGAAAGGTGAACTCAGTGAGTCAGATCGGCCAGCTCAGAACTTTCGCTTTGAAGTTTCAACGACAAATTCTGAAGAGAAGAGGCTAAAATTAGAAGCCGGAGATAACGATAAAAGAAGAAGAAAACAAAGGGATCGAGCGATTTCGCTTCGTTTTTTTTTTTTCACTTTTCTCTTCGCGTCTGAAAAAGCTTTCCAACGAAATAAAGCACAGTACACGAATTTTTCAAATTTATATATGCATACGGAAAACAAGGTTCAGCTTAGCTCTTTACACAAGAGAGTTGCTGCGTCTTTCTCTCTCACACACCTTGTTTTTTTTTTTCAAAATTATTATAGTATGTTTTTTCAAAAATGAATAATTAATGCCACAAAAAAAAAAAAAAGTTTCTTGTATGCTGAGTGGTATGGTGGGACCATGAAGGAGAGGGATGGCATTGGCATTAGTTGGCGCTGCTGTGCTGCGTATTTTCGTGGTGTGCACAACATTGCCGGTTTTGTTGGCTCTAATATCAATACTGCACGCATAACTTAATTAAAAAAAATCAAATTAGATTATGTTGGAGGACGAAATTATTTAACATCAAATTTTTCTCTCTTTACAATCAGCACGACATAACACATTTGATTGTACATTTCACTTAATAAAAAAATAATACAGTTGGATTCAATTGGTAGCCAAAGCAAGAGGAAGTGAGATTTTTAAATAATTAAAGATATAAATATTAAATAAAATTTAGAAAAAAATATACTAAAATAAATAAAGAAATGTAATATTTTTGAAACTCAATGTTGATCTCAACGTAGGCAAAAATTATTTGGAAAAAATACGGCTTCGAAGATATGTTTACAAACAGTCGTGGATATTTTTTTCGTAGATCATAGTACCCGTAAGATTATATAGAAAAATCTATCAGAATACTAGAGTATAAGAGAAAACCTTAATAGGACAAAAAAAAATTCTAGCAGAACACTAGAGTCGCACAAAAGAAATATTAAATAATTGATATATAACCATAACCAATTATTGTGACATATAAATATTAAATAATTATCAAATAACAACCAAACATTTTTTTATTTCTTTTAAAAGGAAAGGATAAAGTTTTAGGTCAACACAATCAAATGTACCACTATTGTTTTGTTCGCTGGCCCGTAAAATAGTTTGAAGTTAGAGTGAGGAGCTTCTTAGGCAGTCATTACGTAGCAACTATGTTCAAACTGAATTCCATAACCACCATAATAAAAGGAGGATAACGTAACGTAATGTTGTTAGCAACTCAAACTCGAAACTGTCATCCATGGCGAAGTAACGAGACTGTAACATTGACACGTAAAAGACTTGGAAGTTTTTTTTTTTACGGTGAAAGACTTTCAAGTTTCAAATGTTATTATCTCATTATCCGGAATGAGTTTATTTATTAGTGGATAATGTACCAAACCCACCCCCAAAAAAAAACCGATTGTCTATTTTTCTTCTCTTTTTCTTCTCTTCCCCTATATGGTCAACATATTCATGTTAATAAACATTATTAATCTAAATGCTGTTGAAATTATCCGCTCCCTTTTACCCTTACCCACAAAATAAATAAAAAAAATACTAAGATAATTACTTACTTTCCCATGAGCCTTTTTGGGCCTAGATGAGCCATTTTTGAAGAATTGTATGGAGAGGTACGTAGCTTTTATTGTTTTTTCTTTTTTTTGGGTCTGGTAAGCTTTTACATTTTGAGATGCTTCAATAGTTCAATGTTTAGGGCAGCCTACAGAAGCCCTATTCATCTTCTTTAGTCCGGTTCACAAAGTGATAAAAATTAATAATGTCATTGTAACACCAAGTGTATGTTATGGTTGGGTGGGCCGGATGGGACACCAATTTGTATAATCCTATACCTTTTTGTGGTATAAGATTAACAACCCTTCTCTACCCAAAAATAAAAAGATTAACAACCCTTAATTACCCAAAGAAAAAGATTAACAAGCAACAACCCAGCCCTTAACCATGATTTGAAATGTTGCATGAGGAGGTTGTTGACTTGTTGGTTAAAATGCAAAGTCATTTCTTTTTTTATTTCTCACATTGACAAACGGATGAGGGGATGTGAATTTTATTAGAGTATATTATAGATTAATGTAATAAAGAAATTATTTATTAATGAATTATTGTATACCTAAAATGAAATTTGAACACATGGTAACATGAATAATGGTGCCATAATGACTTATCTTTGAGCCCCGATATACCTAAAGTAGCTTCCCCTCCCCCTCTCTTTTCTCTTTTCATGTCAATCCAACCTGTATGTTTGAGAATAATAAGTTACTAACAATAACAACAAAATCAAAACGCAAAGCAAGGCTCGGTATTCAATTTGCAAGAACAGTATGTGATTCTGTTTAATCACTTCACATGATTTGATGAGATTTGGGAGCTAAATTATTGCAAGCAACTTAAAAAAGAATATCCCCCAGTATTGATTCACTAAGCCATTCACTAATAAAGAATAATTTTAGCACACGAGTAACACATGGCCTTCGGTTCTCCCAGTGTCACCCACACGTGCATCAATCTCCATACACCCACCCATGGCCATGCTACCATTGATTATCCATTGATCTCAGAAATCGAATAAATTCGTTAATCCATAAAACCCCTCCAAAAATCAACACAAAACCACAACCACACACGCGCCGTATACCACCTTCACTAACTCACTTCCCTTCTACGTTACTTGGAAAAAACAAGAGTAAAAAATGGTGTCATCATCGTTGTTCAACCCTTCCTTCTCCACTCTCACCCCAAAACCTACTAATCCAACAACCAACAGAAAAAACCGTCTCGCCCCCACCGTTATAACATGCACCTCATCCACATACGATTCCTCCTCTCCCATCACAAGCACAAACTCTCACCCACCGCAGCAAAGCCACAACCGCCGCAACGCCGAAGAGAACATCAAGGACGAGGCCCGCCGCCACCGCTCAGTTTCCGGTAGCGAAAGCCGAGGCTTCACGGCAAGGTACGTTCCCTTCAATGAAGGGTTCGACTCGCCGGAGTGGTACTCCCTGGACGATATCGTGTACCGGAGCCGCTCTGGCAAGCTACTTGACGTTCAGCACGATATGGAGGCGCTGTCCAGGTTTGACGGCGCGTACTGGCGCTCTCTCTTCGACTCGCGCGTGGGGAGGACGGCGTGGCCGTACGGCTCCGGTGTATGGAGCAAGAAGGAGTGGGTACTACCAGAGATTGACGCGGACGACATAGTTAGCGCCTTTGAAGGAAACTCCAACCTCTTCTGGGCCGAACGGTTCGGAAAACAGTACCTCTCCATGAACGACCTTTGGGTCAAGCACTGCGGCATCAGCCACACCGGAAGCTTCAAAGACCTCGGCATGACCGTCCTTGTCAGCCAGGTACAACAAAATTAATATACTCCCAGTCGCACCACATAATTTCTCCTCTAACTACCCTAACTAACAGCTTCTCAATGCAACAAACTAACTAATTAGCTAAACTCCAATTCAAAATAGTGAGAAAATATATAGTTACTTCTTAACATCAAAATTTAATGTATTTGGATATTGATTACCAGGTGAACCGATTGCGCAAGTTGAACCGGCCGGTTGTGGGGGTTGGGTGCGCTTCGACCGGTGACACGTCAGCGGCTCTCTCGGCGTACTGCGCGGCGGCGGGAATCCCTTCCATCGTGTTCCTTCCCGCGAACAAGATCTCAACGGCGCAACTGGTTCAGCCTATTGCGAATGGCGCGTTGGTTTTGAGCATCGATACCGATTTCGACGGCTGCATGAAGCTGATTCGTGAGATCACTTCGGAGTTACCTATCTACTTGGCGAACTCGCTGAATAGCCTGAGGCTTGAAGGTCAGAAAACCGCCGCGATTGAGATTCTTCAGCAGTTCGATTGGGAGGTTCCCGATTGGGTCATCGTTCCCGGCGGGAACCTTGGGAACATCTACGCTTTCTACAAGGGATTCAAAATGTGCAAGGATTTAGGGCTCGTGGATAGGATCCCGAGGCTCGTTTGCGCTCAAGCCGCGAACGCGAATCCTCTGTACCGGTACTACAAGAGCGGGTGGAAGGAGTTTAAGGCCGTGACGGCGAAATCGACGTTCGCTTCTGCGATACAGATTGGCGATCCCGTTTCGATTGACAGGGCGGTGTTTGCGCTGAGGAATTCGGAGGGGATTGTGGAGGAGGCGAGCGAGGAGGAGCTGATGGATGCGATGGCGCAAGCTGATTCGACGGGGATGTTCATATGTCCGCACACTGGGGTGGCTTTGACGGCTCTGATTAAGCTTCGAAGGAGTGGGGTGATAGGGCCCACTGATCGGACGGTGGTGGTTAGCACTGCACATGGGTTGAAGTTTACTCAGAGTAAGACTGATTATCATTCTGGAGCTATTCCGGGGATGGGTCGGTTTGCTAACCCACCCGTAACGGTGAATGCGGATTTCGGATCGGTAATGGATGTGCTCAAGGGGTTCTTGAAGAGTGACCGTCTAAAGAGCAAGTGATTTTGAATGGATATGCCAATGCTTTTGCTAGCTTGCTGCTAAAACTTCAGCATTTGTTTCTTTTGCTTAACAGTGTTGTGTTGATGGAGAAGTTTTGTTTTTTTGTTTATTTTTTTACGTAAGTTTTAAGTTTTATATAAATTTGCTCTTTTATTATTTGAGGGTTTTTTTTTTTTTGGTGACATTTTATTTGAGGGTTTAATTTGACTTGACAAATTCGTAATATATATGTAAGCACACATTGTTTCTAATAACCAAGTGAAAATCAAGAAAAGTGCTAACTGAACTGATGAACGAACTTGTTGCGTAAATGTATCAAAGTTGCTGATTTCTCCCATGCAAACGATAGATTTTCTTATGTTTTGTTTAGAGTATGTTGATGATCACTGATCTTGCAAGAACTTTGTAGCTATTTTGGTTATCTTTAGCATACACTGAACATATGCTGGAACGTGAGTCATTTGGTGGAATTGTATACTACTATTTTACTTCTTAAATATATATTTTAACTTTACAACTGTATTTGAGTGGTTACTTGGTTCTAAATGTTATTCTATTTGATTTGATTTGATCACACGTAATAATGCTAATTAAGGTAAACTATTTACCATCTCGTGCTTTGTTTCCTTACATTTTCCCAGACCAATAATGGAAATTTGTATTCAAGTTTGCCACGTTTTATTTGCCTAGTTCTTTTTCTATTCCATGGGAAAGGAAAACGTTGACCATTTAGGTTGTAAGAATCTTATAACTTTCCCCTACTTATTACAAGCTCATCCGGATATTAGTAATAGTGCAGCGAGAGTGCGAGACAGCTGAAATTTAAAACATGCACTAAAGAAGATAATTGAAAAGTTTATTTAAAAAAAACTAAAAATAAAAGCCACTTAAGTTTAAAGAATAAGAATAACTGAAAAGAATGGTAGAGTGAATTAAGGAATAATTTTTTTTTTTAATATACTCAAACTTATTTAATATTTATGCTTTTATAATAATTTTTTAATCTATGTTTTATTTAAGAAATAATATAAATAAATGAATTACACAATAAAAATTAATATAGAACTCTTTTTTCTTATTTTAACAAATGTCAAATGAGAGGTTTGATACGAAGATCTTTAGGGGAGGAGGTGGAGGAACCTAGGTGCCTTTCTTTTTATTTTTGCACATGAAGATATTATTTAATCGAAAATTCAATGACTAATTTCTTAAATATTACATAAATAAGTTAACATGTATATTTTTTTTTTTTGATAAAAAAGTATCTTAGGCCTAACAACCCAAACTACCTACCACTTGCGTTAGGAATGTGGTTAAAAAAGTATATATTATACACCATCATCGGTCTATCTATGCGTTGGTAAGAACATGGATGCTACTTGAGATAGACGGAGTTCATTGGCTAAGTTTTTTTATTTTATTTTAAGAATTCAGAGTATTTTAGCTAGACCCAAAGTAATTAATAAAATGTCCACTAAAAAGGGCCAATGGGATTTATTGTCCAGATACACAGCCCTTACATATTTTTCAATCTTCTAACCCAATAAAAAAAAATTCACTTTCTAAGACCCGGACAGATTAGTCCTTGGCTCCTTGCCACTTGGCAGGTTCAGGGATACGGTAGGGAAAAAAAAGTAAAGGAAATTTTGGTGGGTAAAATTTTAGATTTTGCGGCGGTTTAGATATCACAGAGCAGCAGAGGGACGGGGCTCGTTGGATCAGAACTAAAGTAGACTAAAGAAAACCCTAGCCGTTCCTCCACTTAAACGCCGGAACCTCAATTTCAGTTAAGGTTGCAGAACCGAACCATCGTTCTCTGTTTAGCATTTTCACTGTAGCAGCAACCCTTCCTTGGCAGAACAATATGGTTTGGTTTCAATGCGAAGACTGCGGCGACAACCTCAAGAAGCCCAAGTTGGCTGGTCACTTCCGAACCTGCTCCGCTTACAGGGTTCTTATTCAGTTCTATGATTTCATTCAATTTCGCATTTACTGTTCTTTCTTTCTTTTCATTCATGATTTATTCATTCATGTTATGCAGTTATCATGCATTGACTGTGGAGAAACTTTTGGCCAAGACACCGTTCAGAACCACACTCAGTGTATGACCGAAGCGGTTCGTGCGTCTCCCTTTCTTCATTTTTGAATTATCCTATTTTCTGATTTATTTATTATTCTGTTGATTAATGAACTGTGACTATGAGTATGCCAATCTGATATTATTTATTTGCAGGAAAAGTATGGTCCAAAGGGCCAAGTCAAGAATGGTACACCTGCAAAGCCTAACAAGGATGGCAACAAGCCAAAGCCTGAAGTTGATATCAATGTCGGTTTGTCCGAACGCCCTCCATGGTTTTGTAGGTATATATACTCTATTTCACCAGATTCTAATGTTATTGCGGTTGCAAATTATAAAGTGAAACTTAATGAATATGCTGCATTATATGCTTCCTAGTATAGTTAATACAGATTATTCTCTGGTTAAGACGCTTAAAAGTTATGGTAAAATGTGATATAAACTTAGCTTGGTGTTGATGCCCTTTGATATTCATCACTTAGACGAATGCTTTTTTTAGATTTTGTGTATAGCCTTATTGTTTTATCCAACTCATTTGAGTATTTATTTGGGATTTGGCAGCCTTTGCAATACACAAGCTACAAGCAAGCAAACACTTCTTCTCCATGCCGATGGGAAGAAACATCGTGCAAAAGCCCGAGCATACCATGCTTCAAAGCAGCCACCAGCCCAGACAGACAAAGCTGCACCTGATGCAAAGATTGTGTCGGAGACTGCTCCTAATGAGGCTAGAGACAGCCAAAATGCCGAGCAGCCAAAATTAGAAGAGTCTTCTAAACAAAATGATTTGAAGTCAGAGGACAAAATTTCTTCGGCCAAAAAGAGGAAACTTGAAGCATCGGAGGGTGATCTTATAAAAAAATGCAGGAATGACACTTCTGTTGACACTGGAAATGGGGAAGTAATTCAGGGTGAAGGAGCAGAAGGGAAAGTAGAATCTGCTGTCAAAAATAAAATTAAGTGGAAGAAGTTTATCAAATCAGCCCTGAAATCTGTATGTTCTTTTAACATTGAAATGACTTACTTCCCTGCTTTGTTCTTAATTTACCTGTGTTATACTCATCCTATTTGTATATTTTGGGCATGAAATGATCATATAGATATGATGACTTTAAGATTGGACCTAACTAGAGCTGAGCTTCTACAATGGGCTTCTATAATGAGCTTGCTCAGGTTTTTCATTTTGTAATGTTGTAGTGTAAATCTAATTTTTTTTTCTATGGCACTTAAATGTGCTTGGTTTCTTTGCTTGTGGCAGCAACCTGAGGGAACTTTGAAGATGAAGAAACTGAAAAAAGTTGTCCTTAAGGCACTGCAGGAATCGGGCATCGTAGTGGATGAAACTGAGTTCAGTGAGGCAATTCAGCAGAAAGTAAGTGTATATACTTTATCGCGTTTCCGTTAATTTGTCTTCAAATGCGATACCAATATGAGCCCGTTTATGAAAATTGTGTGCTTACAGATAAACTCCAGCTCTAGATTTGCTGTCAAGGGCAAGTATGTGCAATTGGTGGCCAAAGACTAAACACATCAACTTATGACCAAATCTTCGGAATTTTCTAGAATCTGTCTGCTGGTTCCTTTGTGTTCTGAAACAGATGGACTCTCAAAGATAAGTGAAGCTTCTATTCATCCCCTCTCGCCCACAGTTTTGTCCTTCCATGTGAGAAGATATTTTACTATTGTTTTGTTCAGATGTTCAAATATTATTTACCTTGAAGAAAAACCAAGGAGAATCAAGATACAGATTTTTGTTTGGTTTAGCAGATAGATACAGAATTTGCAGGACATGCATGTTCTTGATTGTGTGGCTTAATCTTAAAGATATGATATTTAATTGAGATAAGTTTCAGTCAAGTGATTGTATTTGTATTAAGCACAGCTCTCTAATTGCTGGCATCTATTGAAGTTCTGTGAGAGGTTGAGTAATGTTTAATCTATTCTATTGCATGTCTCAAAAGTAAGGAAATTTCTCGACCTCCTTTCCAAGCAACATGGTATGATGTTTTCATGTTTTGTAGCCATCACACTAATGTGCAGAAGAATCAATCTTGTTTCTACAATTCTACCGTGGTGTTCTTTTTTATCAGTTAAAGTTTCCATGTTTTCAGCTCAAACACTTTCTTTGGATTCATGAGGATGATATTCGGAAACACCCTTCGACTTTTCGTTAGTAACAATGCACATCAACAAATTTTATTGCACAGAAATAACATATACAAGAGTTTCAGTATCCCATGTGTTACATTACATATATAAAAAAAGAAGAAATTACTAGTAAAGGTTTTGGGTAATTCATAAACACTCATCACATTTACTGTGAGTATATAATAATTCACAAAATCATCAAGTCTCAATTTACACACTGAATGATTTCTTGAAGTGAATTACTTCACCAACAAGATGCAATCCCCCCC
>JASCZI010211490.1:7771-27099 GCA_036250425.1 Stylosanthes scabra
CTGCTGTCGCTGGTGCCCCGTTCTGACAATCGGATTCCCACATCAAGGTTTGCTACTACTCGATTTGGATGGTCCTCTTTCTCGGCAACGCAGAACTTGTTGCTACTGTCATTTTCGACTCCTTCATCACAACCGCCAGATCCAAGCATTGTGTACCTCCCTTTCTCCGTGGAACCCGCCGCTGCCGTAGGATGATGGTGCAGCCTCTGTTCGCGCATCAGAAGTTCCAGAGCACTGGGCTCGCGCTCTGCTTCCACCGTCGTGTGTGCGTTCAGATTCGGTGGCTCTGGTGGTGGTCGCTGCGCTACAACCATCTTCACCAGTTTAGACCCTTCACCTGCGCGCCGATCCTTGAAGCCGTCGGTTGCATCACCGTCAACACTTTCTGGCGCATCCAATTCAACCTCACTTTCATCTTTCCTCTCTCTATTTCTGGTTATGCTCTGAAACTCTGATCTATTTTTCTTTGAATTTAACTGTGAAATCAATTGTTGCTCTGCTGTGTTTGGATTTGGATCTTGATCCGTAAATTTTGCTTCTCCTTCAACCTGTAATTGTGACGGTAAATTTGTATGGATCTGAATTCTTTGAAAATTTTCTTGATCTAAAATCTCTGCATCTGCTTCTGGTTCATTTTTGCTGAATTGCTGATGTGTTGCTTTGTGCTGAATTTCTTGATCTTCCTCAATTTTTGCTTGAATTTCTGCTGCTATGATTTCTTGCTCTGACTGAGGTTTGGATTGTTCCTGGATCAATGTCATATTCTGGAGTTGCTGATTTATGAACTGTGAATGTGAATTTGTTATCTGTTGTTGAATTTGTTGCTGAATTGCTTGTTGCAACTGAATCTTCATGGATTTCTACCTTTTCTAGCAGATTCTCGCGAATCAACTTCTCTATGGTAGTGAGTTGTGATTGAGTATCGGTGATACGCTCATTGGCTTCAGCTAGCCCACGCTTCAGTGTTGCTATCTCATGCTTGCTGGAGAGACAGATCTCCTCCAACCTGCTCAGATGAGTTGCTTCCGCCATCTCGGATTCTCTCAACGAGAGCACCAATTGTTAGAACTAGGATTAAGAGACATGAAAATTAAAGAAGAGATGTGTATTTTTGATTGTAAGAATAATTCAATTGGAAGAAGGATTTGATAATTGACTTGATTGATTGAAAAAGATGAACAAAGAAAGTAATAATTCTCTTTACTTCAAGTGTAAGAGATAAAACTCCTAGTGAACCAAGGTTCAACAATTTACTATTTTCCTATCTCATACAATGTAATTAGTCCCTTATTTATACTACTATAATTCTTATGGGCTAGGCCCATCGTATCACAGAGAAAGGAGTGCCTTCCTTCTGGCTTACTGCAATGAAGGCAAATGACTTACTGGCTGAGGAGGTAGGGGAATTTATGTATACATTCTAATCTACATTTCCATCTGTTAAAATAATTTCAGAATAATAATCTGCGTTTTCGTTTTTCCTGTACTAGATCACTGAACGGGATGAGGGTGCCCTCAAGTATCTTAAAGATATCAAGTGGTGTAAAATTGATAACCCAAAGGGCTTCAAGCTGGAGTTGTAAGGTGTTGGTTTACTTTTATTTGTATTGTAACATGTGTTAGTGTTTATATGCATGCACAGTTCTACTATCCGGGACAAAATTATTCCCCATGCTGTGTTGGTTCACGGGGGAGGCTGCTCAGAGTGATTTTGAGGAAATAGGAGATGAGGATGATGAGGAAGACGAAGATGATGAGGAAGAGGTACAAAGTAAGAGGCGGAGTAAGGTATGGATAGATTACAGACTCTACAAGCCATCTCATATCGCTTGTAGTTGTAGTTATTATGTACATGTGTTATAATTGTAAAGCATCTAATTTATTCTTACAAAGAATAATGTTCGGATTGAGTCTAACATAGAGAGAGGTGGCAGGGCTCAACCCGATAGAGGCGAAGGACAGCAGACAGAGCACCCTCCTGAATGATATCAGCAGTAGTCCTCACCTGTATGCAACAGACCTGGATAGATTTAGTGTCAGCATAGCAATTACTGTAGAATTTCTGGGTTACTTGAGTCATAAGTTGCAGTTTGAGTTTCTTGTTTTCATTTTGGGTCCTTGTATGAATTTTCTGTCTTCAATTTTCTGTATCACACATGACACACTGTACAGACCTGCCAACATTGCTTCGTATTTTAACAAAGTATTCAAATTTAGTAAAATCATTCCTCTATCTATTAAAATTCGGATCAAAATTAAGCATGTTTAGTCTATAAATTCGTTGTTCTTACTTGTTGCAGAAACAATAATATAGTAATGTTTAATATGAAAGAATTTCCACACACCAAAATAAAAACTGTATACTATGTTTCTTACTGAATAATTGGTTTCTTACAAAGATATATATGCGAGGAATGAAATGATTATTGTTACAACACAACAATTAATTGATAAACAATAGTTGAAGAATGGGTAAATTAATTTCCATTGATATTTGCTTTCTTCATGCTCCAAGCATTCAATCTGGTGATCCTAACAGAGGAAGTTCCATTATTGAAAGCATACAATTGTGCCTTGTCATTTATTGCCAAGGTTGGATAAACTCTAGATGTGATGCATGCCTTTCCTTCTCCTCCAAAACTCTCCACCACTGAGTGATCAATCTGTCAAATAAATCACACAAATTAGTTAACCAACCAAAACTTTAACTAATTAATCACACAATCTTGAAACTATATAGTCTCATATGTCATAGCTTACCAAAGTTCTTAGTGAGAGGTTCTCATGAAGAGGGTCCACATCCACAAAAGTCCCATATGGGGTCATGTCATTCTCTTTATTCAGCGAAGACCTTTCAATTCAAACCATATATATTATTGATTAGCAAAAATTAGACAAGAGAGTTCAAATCAAACATGTCAAGTTTGGTGAAAAGTTGACAGAAAAGGATATGAATTAAACTAACCTGCTTTGATCACTACACATGAGCACCAGGTTCTTGTTTTGGTATCTAAATATTCTGAAGAACACTGCTGTGTTCTCTTGCAAATGTTTTGAAGCAAAAACTAGCAGACCAAATGGTCCCACACCACCTTTTACGGCTGCACCCTTCATCCCACACAGAATCTGAGGGTCTGTCCATTTCTCTAATACTTCTGCCTTTCCAAACTCCCTCACTTGGAATGAAATTTCAACATCAGCCTGTGCTGCAGTGATTCCATTAACTTGAAGGAGTTCACCACCTTTAAGCAATTTGGTGGGCCAGTTTACGGGGTTCACACGTAGTTTTTCAATTTCTTGGACCGGCCATTGAATCAACTGTTTTCCGGATTTATGAAGCCAGATAGCTCTTGGAATAGTCTGCAAAAAATTAAATATTAAATATACAATATTAAATGAACATCTACATTCAATAATTCAACCAACTTTACCTCACTGCTTCGAATAATATATGTGTATCGGTAATACTAGATGTACTACTGAACATCTCCATACATCTCATTTATAACATAATTAGTACAGAAAAATTTACAAAACACATGGATACTACATTATCATATAAATAGTTACGTATAGCATAGAAATAATGTATCTCAACACAGAAATCAAAATAAAAAAGAAGACAAAATGTGTATAGCAATACGTGTAGATTAATTATATATTCATTGGCTTAGCTTTAGCTACGTCTTCTTCTTGTATGCAATGCATTAAAAGTTAAAACAAAAAGGAAATAAAGAAATTGCACTACTTACATGAATTCCAGACCATCCTTTCTTGATATCATCATTTTGACTTGAGGATTCGTTAACCCAACCAAACAACACCCTTCTGTTCTTGCCATCATCAAAGATACTTTTTGATGCATAATATTTACCATAGTCATATCTTAAGTCCAACCCCTTATTATCATTATCCGGAGTAAAGATATCCTTGGCAGCATCATAACTACCAATCAAATAGTAATCATGCTTCTTATCATCCAAACTAACCTTTAAAACATGCCTAACATGATCACCATCAACAGAAGTATCAAGACCAACACTAATCATTGGCCCATTATTATTATTCTTCAGAACAGGATAGAAATCAGGACACTCCCACATTCCAGTTCCTTGGGCTGAATGTAAGGGCTGTTGGGCTTCAACCCAGTTAACAAAATCTTTACTTTTGTACAAAATTGCCCTTCCCATGGTGTTTACTTTGTTTCCAATAAGCACCCTCCAATACCCATCTTTTCCTTTCCATGCAGTAGTAGGGTCCCTAAATGAGCTTGAATTTATCCTATTAGCAACAGTTGGAGCCATTAATGGGTTCTTTGGTGACTTGATCCATTCCCTAAGAAATGGGTCAGACAAGTTCTTAGGAAAGGCTAAGTTTTGGACTTGGTGGTTGTTTGGGTCAATTCCAGTGTATAAAATGACAGGTTTGCCTCCAGGGAGCATTGTGGCTGATCCTGACCAGCATCCATTGATATCAGAGGGCTGAGATGGGAAGATGGCAGGATCAAGTGGAATCCAATTCACAAGATCCTTTGATACAGAGTGGGCCCACACAATGTTGCCCCAAACAGCACCTTTGGGATTGTATTGATAGAATAAATGGTATACTCCTTTGTACCTCATTGGTCCTAAACAAAAAGCCATGCATATATTACAAACACATTATTTTCAGCTTAAGGGAATCATAAGTAAATGAGAAAAGCATCATATATAAGCAACTTTTTTTTATATAGTTTTTGACACATCAAAATCAAAATAGATTTATATTAACATGGGTTATTCGATAGAGATATAAATAATATAAATGTGAATTTTAATAGAAATAGATGAGATTCACGTTTATATTGTATTTTAATTTTTATGAGACGTAAATGATAAATTTTTTTATGTTTATATTAATTTATATTTGTACCGAATAATTTTTTCGCCTAATAAATTTTAAATCAATAGTTCATTTACTTAAAACTAATAAGCTGAGAGAAGAACTAACCATTAGGGTCTGGAAGATGTCCATTTCATCAGCATATCATTTCAAGTGACAAAGAGGAAAAAGCAACAGATAACAAAAGGTTAATTAGTGATAGAGAAAATGAAAGGAAGATTAATTAAAGTTTCTGATGATGACTTCATTAAAGGAACTAAAATATAGATATACCATTGATCCAATTCTTTGGAGGTTGAAAGTGATAAGCAGTTCTATAAGGTTGTTGTTGATTGGAGGAATAATCATGAGAAGATTGAGTAGTAGTCTCAAGATTTGTATGAACATGGTGGCTAGCTATAGCATTACCATAAATGAGAGAGCAAAGTAGTGCCAAGAACAAAATTCGACACAAATTGGCCATGGTGGATTATGATATGAAGGAATAATGGATAATTGAGATGTTGTGTGTGAAGAAGCTTGTGTTATATGCTACCTCTTTATATAGAGTAGTGTCATGTGTGATAGATCCGGATTGGATTATGGAAACAATATTAGTCACAGTTGTCTAAAGAAAATTCAAAGATTGTGTCATAGGGAAATAATGCACGTAATCTTGGACTCTTATTAGTTATTACAAATCAAATTTAATTTAATGTATATATGTCGAAAGTCAACTATGATATATCAAATATTCAAGATTAACAATGCAATGATCGAGTTCTTCTACTATATACAGCTTTGGACAGTCAATAAAATACGATTATACTATTATTATTTTTCTCCCATCTCCTGATTTCCATGTGGAGCAGCTGGTGCGTGGTTCGAAACTTGATCACGTTATTTCAATATTTTATCATTTTTTTACTACGGGTGTGATTTATTATTATTAAGCTCAGATCACCTTTATTTTATATATATTATTATTATATAAATGCAATGAAGACGTACTAATAAAACATGCATTTCGTTATTGTATCATATTCATGTCATATCTAAATATTTTTATTATTTTTGTATGAATAATCACTAAATGTAAATAATGGGCATAAAACAAAAATGTGATGTGTACAATAAAATTAATTTATATATATATAGTTTAACTAATTATTATCAATTCGTATTTTACGTAGCAAGAAAGTACATATAAAAAAAGAAATGTTGGTACTATAAATTTTCACGTAGCAAGAGGGCAAGTTGTATGGGAGGGAAATCGTGTGCGGTTGGTGACCATAAGAATTAAGAAACACAGAAAAAGAGTTAATTGGATTTTTCCCCAAAACGTGGCTCATTCCTTATGGCCAGCTACCCCATTGATGAGTCATTGAATTAAATTAAAGGAGTATGAACACATGCAACATGCAACATGCATATGCATGCTACTTGAATATTATATTATTACTAATAATAAGTCAAACATTACCTCATCATTCAAAACAGATAATGTATATATATAGCTTCTGTATTAGTATGATCGGTATATATATGCATACGAATTTTAAAAATAAAAAAAAAGGTTTCATGAGTATAGTTAAGGGCATAGCGTGATCATGATAAAGGGACTTTTCAGCAATTAACAACGTTTAATTTTAGCCATTGGCTGAAGAAAAATGTGGTGAATACAGATAACTAGATATATATAGCTAGGTAGAGCTTCCAACTCAGATTATATATTTCTATCTTCTATACTTGTGCTTATCTATATTTATTTGTATGAAAGTTTTGTGAGTCAACAATAAACTTTTTGCCGTGAATTTCAATTCGGTATATCTATCCAATTATCCATTTAACAGAAACGATGTAATATTAGACTACTTTCTCGTGACTTCATAATCCAAAAATAAGTTTACTTTTTAGTGATAGTGAGAGTGATGAAGTGAATTTTAATTTAACATATTTTTGTGTACATTATTTTACATTCTTCGTTTATCAAATATTTGCTCTTCGTTACGGTTTTTTAGGAACATATATAATAATCTACTTTATTTGGTATTCAAAGACCACGTTACTTCTTTTGCATGACTTTGTGTGGTCTGTGGTGGCATATATATATATCAATGCAAAACGAGTCATATAATAATTAAATTACTTTTATTTTTTATTGTTATTAAACTTTCTTTTTCTTATTCGGTGGAAAAGTTAAAAAGAGATATGAATTAAGAGAAATCCATGGAGGATGATTTTCCTCAATTCGTGAATCGTGTGATGTTTGCCCTTTAAAATTCAGATTTAAAAAAAATAAATAAATCTATGTTTGATATTTGCATCCTTATTTCATCATTAGTAGTCAATAGCTACATTATTCCTTTCTATAAAATAATAAAATTAATGTACTCCATATAGTCAAATTAAATAAATCATATAATATAAAATTAAAGCGTGGGAAGTTTTTAACAAGAAAAAAATTAAGAAATGCAAGTAAGCATTAAGCAACGCTCCAAAAAATGTGAACAATGTAAACACAAAAAAAAGATTATTTGGTCTGTTTGTCTTAATTTTAACCACCGAATATTTGATTTACGTTATTAAAAAAATCTTACCATGAGTTTGATGATTTGAGTTTTTATTACTACACATACACTTGATTTGACCAACCAAGTTTTTTAATTTACTCTCACCTTATGCGTGCATGGAACGTCTCAACTCTCAAAATTTGAAATAACGCATTTCTCCTTCTGAGCTACAACTCCTCCTCCTCTTCTTCCTCCTTCTTCTTTTTGCTATTGTGTTGCCATAGTTGTTGCCGCTGCCGTCGTTATCATCGCTGCGGCCGCCATATCCTTGCTGCCGCCATCATCGTCGTCATCTTCTTCCTTTTTCATTTTTTCTTCTTTTTCCTCCTCCATTGTTACGTTGTTGTTGTTGGTGGTGGTGTTGTTGTTGCTAGCTATTGTTTTTGTTGTTGTTGTCGTCGTTGATGATTTTTTTTTCTACTTCCTGAAACTGAACCGGATTTTCAAGACAGAATGAAGTGGATTTTCATGAAAAATCGAATCGGATTTCGAAAAAACAAAATGAATTTTCATTGAAAAACAGAACTCTTCTTGAAACTGAATGAGATTTTCAAGAAAAAATGAAGCGAATTTTCATGAAAAACTTAACCTAATTTTGAAAAAAGCATGAAGTGGATTTTCATTAAAAACATAACCGAATTTTCATGAAAATCACAAGCACGCCTAAGTGCTAAGATGGACGTCTAGGTGACTGAAACCCGAACCGGATTTTTATAAAAAATATCACTAGATTTTCATAGAAAATATAACCGAATTTTTATGAAAATCAGAAGCACGCCTAGGCACCCATTTTCTTCGTCTTCTTCATCATCACCATCAACATCATCATTACCATCATTTTTACCATTTAAATGTACTCAAATGTACTCTAACAACTAAAAAACACTAAGGATGAATTGAATGTTTCCGCAACCAAAATAAATGAGTGATGATTAGCTTAACGAAGAAATGAAACACGCAAAAAAAAAAGAAAGACAAGGAAGCGTGTTTGAGAAGGTGACATGCTTTTCGGTTCGAGAAAAACCTTTTTTTAAAAAAATAACGCGTGTCAGATGAACTTAGTTGGACTTGATCAAGCAAAACACTTAATTGGTTAGAATTATTGTTTTATTTTTCTTTAGTTTTAGATTTTATAAAACAAAATAAAAAATAAATCAACATACACGCTTAACTTCTTCAACGTTAATATATAACTCAAATTGTCAGAAAAGAAGTTAACTTTTATGATCATTTAAAAGAAAAGTATTGTATAGTCTCTATAATTTACTCGAAATAAATATGTTAAGATTATTACTCTTAGTTAAAGTTTAAACTTTTTGTTTTAATTTTGATAAAGAACAATAAATATTAAAAATTTAACTTTTGTATTTTTTTTTCTACCGATAAACCCAAAGAAAAGTTCCCAATTGATATTTTTGGGGAGTTTCACATTTTGCAATCTTAGCTTGCTATTAAAGTCTTCCTTCAAACTGGGAATATTGGACTTCAATTTGATGATGAGATCATATCAAAGCTTTATATTAATTGTGTTCCGGGGTGAATACAGAACCAGATGAGCCCAGTCCGCTCCAAGCTTGGGCTGTTGTAGTGAGTCCAATGGGAGAATCTTCAATGAAACATGCGGGGGGAGAACCTGCAAAACACTCCGACGCTCAAGTCAGATAGAGTTTAAGCAGAGTTCAAGCTAAGTAGAATAGTGTGTTCCGTGATGCCAAACCTGTGTGAATAGGGGGTATTTATAGGCACAAGTATACCTGTGGTGGTGATGGTGGAGAAGTGCACGCCCCAAGGTTTCAGAGTCGTGCATGGGAGCACGTCCCTGTTCTGTTGCGAAGGAGGGATCGTGCTACCTCCCCTTCTTGTGGGGCACGTCGGGTCGGTTCCTGCGAGTCGAGTCGGGTCGATCGCTTCTAACAGATGGGCCTGGACGCCTCCTTGGCTTGCTGAAGAGATCAGCCCAACGCCTTCCACTACCCATTATGGGCTTATCCACGTTATAAGTCGGAGGTACCCGACTTGCCCATACAAGTCGTCGAACGTTTCGGCCTCTTGCGTAGATCGCGCGGTTCCAGCCCATATCCTTTTTGTCCACTGGAGTGTTGGGTCTTCTAATATTAGGCCGACGCGGATCTTCCCCTTTGGACCTCGTAATCGGGTATAAACACTGCCCCTACGCGGGATTGTGATCGTTAATCATCACACTCCGCGTAAACGAGTGCGATCCGTGTCACTTTAAACGTTCCTCCGAGTTCGCAGTGACGATTTGTTTGGGATTTTCCAATTCGAATTTAGGAGAGAGGGGGAGAGGAAGCATTTATTTGGGCCTCTTCACTTTATTTGGGGCATTTACAATTATGCCCCTATGTCACATCAGGTATAAATAGTTGTGGAACTCCACCTTCTTGCTCCTAGTTGCTTCTTCTTGTCTCCAATCTCTGACGCCACTTCCTCTCACCATCACTGTTCTCTTCAAATCCCTCACTCCTACCGTCGCCATTGTTGCCACCTTCTTCCCCAGTGTCGCCGTCTTGAGCTCTGCGTTGGGGTCTCCTTCTCTTGCGTCGCCGGCGAGAGTTCTAGTTCTCTTTTCTTTCTCACTGTCAGTCGCGCCATCCCCTTCCTCAGGTACCGTTCGTCACTCCATTTTGTTCATTTTGCTAGCTTCTAGATTTCTTTATCATTTGGTAGATGATTTAGTCCCAAGTAAGTGATAAGTTGTTGTAGATGTATTCATTGATGGTGGATTCTGGAAGATGGATCGTTTCCTCTTCCTCTTGAAAGCGGAGGAGTGGAAGGAGGGAGATGAGACGATTCGTTGTGTCGCTTCGATTTTTGTGCACCAATATTATATTATTATTCATGCATGCATAAATAACTATTGTCATCATCATTTTTTTATCGTGGATCGCGTGTTTTTGTTTTGGGTAGAGGTCGTGACTCCGGGTTCGGCACAGGTCGTGCCTTCCCAAGCTCAGTAGGGTCTTTGTCCTTTGTTATATGACTTGTCGCGTCATTTTGCTTTTGAACTGTATGTGTCGGGAACTCGGATTTGCACACATCGTGTTACTTCCGAGGTCTTGTCTTCTTGGGTCTTCACGAGTAGCCTTTTCCTTTTTATTTTTGTAGGTTTCGTAGCCATGGCTTGTGGTGATGTTAACATTAGGCCCTCCAATGTTCCAGAAGACATGGATTGGGTAGACGACTTGGTTCTGCTCCCGCAGTCTGTAATGGATGAGGAGCTGTTAGCAAAATTTAGGGAGTCCCATGCTGTATGTGGTACGGTTTTTGAGGAGAGCCAGTATGAGCTAGTACCCCCCAACTCGGAGGAGAGGGTTTGTTACTACAACCTTCTCCATCCTGAGGAGAGGCATTTCATTTACATGTATGAGTGTCTTTTCTCTAAGTCGGGTGTCCGAGTTCCTTTCACCCAATTTGAGCAGGATGTCTTTTAAGAGTGCCGAGTCAGACAGTTTGCTGGTACCTACATCTCGACCTTTCCCTTAGGGCATTCCTTTACTTCTTTCATCTCACCCAACCTTTTTCTTCTCGGAAGAAATCTCAGTGATCCTCTTTCCGAGCTCGTGAGGGTCGTCGGATCTTTACCCTTTATGAGGAGTCATTCCACAACTTCAAAAACTATTATTTTAAGCTTAGGGCTGTCGAGGGTGTCCGTCCATTTTATGAGAATGAGAGGGGGGGAGTACCAATTTCGGTTGTATTAGTACTCGGGACCAGAGAGTCCCAAATTTGATTTTGATGACTTGGATGAAACGGACCAAGAAATAGTAACCGTGCTAAGCCAATGTTGTGCCAGGGCTCCCTTGAATACAAAGATTCTCTTGACTCGATCTCCGAGCTACATTCATACCGAGCTAGGTAGTCATTTTATTTTGTAGTTGCGTTTCTTCTCCCCTTTTTATATATTAACTCTTGTTCCTCACTTTCTTCTTTGTTTTGAAGAGAAAATGACGAACAATTCTGATGCCTACAAGAGGATGAGGGCTCGGAAGAAAAACCAAGCTAACCGACTTACTGCTGCTGCTTCAGGTTCGAAGGATAATCTGAAGGGTTCCTCCAGCCCCGTCAACCGAGCACCCCCTCCTGGGTCCGAGAACCAGTTCGTTCCATCCAGGCCCGAGATTCAGTCTGCCATCCAGGGCTCCGAGTTCAAGGTCCCGAAGACTCCTGCTAATCCGGGCAACACTGCGTCCGACCAATCGAAGTCCAAGAAGAGGAAATGCTTTGGCCATTCCTACGGGTTGGTGTATGCTCTCGACTTCGACGCCGTTGGTTTCATGGACAAGTACATTATGGAGAACTCCCGGATTGCCATGGATGAAGCATGGCTAAGAGAAACCTGGAGTTTATAATGAAAGTAGGCATCAAGGCTGCCGGCATATCTCGGGCTCTTCAGAAGAAGTTGATAGAATGCCCTCCGACCTCCCGTGCTGAGCTGGAGCAGCTGAAAGAGAAGGTTGTTGCTCTCGAGAAGGGGAAGGAAGACGTTGAGGGCGAGCTGTCGAAGGCTCGGGCCGAGCTAGCCAAGATGAAGAAGTCGGCCAAAGAGGCCGACCGCTTGAGGAAGAAGGCTGAGGCAGAGGCCACCGAGCTGAAGAAAAAGGTCGAGACCCTGGAGGTGGACTTGGCTAAGCAGAAGGAGGAATATGAGGAGTTGGAGGATGACTCCATCAAAAGCAATGATAATATTGTGGAGAACCTTCGAGCTCAGGCCAAGTGTTTAGTCCCCAACCTGAAGGTTCACCTCCTCCATCTTGATAACTATATGGCTGGTGGTCGGATCGTCTGGTGTGAGGACCTCCTCCCTGAGTCAGAGGGCCCTTTCTTTGAGGAGGAGCAGCAGGTCGAGGTCAGAGATGCTGGGAAGGCCACTCCACAGGCCGGGGCTGAAGGCGCTGAGAAGACCCCTCCTGTTTAGTTTTTTATTTGTGGTATGGTTTTTTAGGCCTTTGGAGCCCCTTTTTTGTAATGGTTGAATATTTGCCCCTTTGTGGGCTTTTGTAATCTTTGGATACTTTGCCCTTTTATGGGCTTGAGGTGTTTTTGCCTCTTGGTGGGCTTTCGCATTTATCTTATATTTTTATGATTTCTTTAACTTATCACTAGTCGTTAATCAAATTTCATAGCTTATACACTGTTGTGCTTGCTTTTATCTGTTTTTTGACTCTGCAACCGTACAAGTCGGATTCTCGCGATCGCTTATTCCGAGTTATATTTCATTTAATTCGTCCGAGTTGTTTCTTGTAGCCTATCTTAACTTGATTGACTTTCAAATGTAGGAGTGTGCGACGACTTCGAACTTACTTAATTCTCGTTCGTTCATCGTTTTGAATGGTACTATTCGGACCTCGTCGCTTTGCATTTTCGAAGAAATTAATCTTCGTATTGCTTACGTGTTTTACCGAGCTCGAATAGTTTTATAGAGATCGGATGGTAGATCATTGACGACATCTTGTAGGTGTTCTCAACAATTCTTGTGAAGAATGGTACTTTTTATTAATGAAGTTGAATCATTACATCAATTGAAATGTAAAGAAAGTAAGGAAAAGATAAAAACTACGTAGCAACGTAGCCCCACTATGATGCCTCGTTAAAACCCCCTCGGGAAAACCCAATGGGATAAAACCACGAGATCAGGAAAAAGAGTACATAAGGGAGTGAGTTAATAGTAAAAGGTACGAAGGTTGTGGCTATGACAAGTTCTTGGTAGCTCGTCACCACTCATTGTGGCTATTTTGTGATAGTCTTTTCCGAGCTTATGCTTGACTCTGTAAGGTCCCTTCCAATTAGCCGTTAGTTTGCCCTCTCCTGGAGTCGGGAGTCCAATGTCATTCCTTATGAGGACGAGCTCTCCGTCCTGGAAATATCTCGGAATCACTTTCTTGTTGTAACGAATTGCCATTCGTTCCTTTAAGGCCTCTTCCTTTATCCGAGCTCTCTCTCGGACTTCTGCTGAGAAGTCGAGCTCTTCTCTTTGAGCTTTGTTGTTGACTACCTCACTGAAGAAGGTGACTCTTGGCCTTTCTTCACTTATTTCGATTGGGATCATCCCCTCCAGCCCATAGGTCAGCTTGTATGGAGATTCCCCTGTAGTAGACTGGGCAGTAGTTCTGTATGCCCAGAGTAGGTGGGGTAGCTCTTCTGCCCATCTTCCTTTAGCCGAGTCCAGTCTTCTTTTGAGACCTCGGAGGATTACCTTATTGGCCACCTCTGCCTGGCTGTTGGCCTGGGGGTGCTCTACTGAGGTGAATTTGTGATTGATCCTCGTCTCGGAAACAAGCTTTCTGAAGCCGGAGTATGTGAACTGCATACCATTATCAGTGGTGATGGAGTGTGGAATTCCAAACCTTGATATTATATTCTTCCACAGGAACTTCCAACTTTGTTTTGCTGAGATCGAGGCCAGAGGCTCGGCCTCGATCCACTTGGTGAAGTAGTCTATTCCGACTATGAGGTATTTAACTTGGCCTGGAGCTTGGGGGAATGGTCCGAGTAGATCCATTCCCCATTTTGAAAACGGCCAAGGGGAGGTCACACTGATTAGCTCATCGGGTGGTGCTACATGGAAATTGGCATGCATCTGATATGGAGGACATTTTTTGACAAACTCGATTGCATCCGCCTCCATCGTTGGCTAGTAAAAGCCAGCTCTCAAAATTTTCTTTGCCAAGGATTTTCCCCCGAGGTGATTGCCACATATTCCTCCATGGACTTCATCAAGAACTTCCTGGCACTTGTCGGTCGGAACGCACTTTAACAAGGGGGTGGAGATCCATCTTTTGTATAGCTTATCATGTACCAGCGTGTAGTGTTGTGCTTCTCGGACAAGTCTTCTGGCTTTCTTTCTATCCTCCGGCAGGTCTTCAAATCGGAGATAGTTGAGAATGGGGTCGATCCACCCGAAGGCACGACCTGTGATGTCTAGAACCTCCTTGTCCGACCTCCTGAAAGAAGGCTCGTACACCACTTCTTGGATCAAGGTTCTATTGTTACCGCCAGGTTTTGTACTGGCCAGCTTGGATAGTGCGTCAGCTTTGCTGTTGTCTTTTCTTTTTATGTGCCGGATCTCTGCCTGTGCGAAGTTGGACAACAATCTTTTGGTCTCCTCCAAATATCACTTCATGATCAGGTCTTTGGCCTGGTATTCCCCTGCTATTTGGGAGGTGACGACTTGTGAGTCACTATGAATCGTGAATCTTCTTGCTCCTGTTTCTTTTGCCAGCCTTAACCCTGCTATCATGGCCTCATATTCTGCTTGGTTGTTTGAGGCTTTAAAGTCAAATTGTAGGGTGTCTCTAAGCTGACATCGCCAGGTCCGACCAGTATAACTCCAGCTCCGCTGCCACTTTGATTTTAGAAGCCATCAATATACAGGCTCCATGCGTCAGTGTCCTTTGCTGCACAGTCGTCGGCGAGTTCAGCAACGAAGTCGGCGATGCTTTGCGCCTTTATTGTTGTCCGAGATTCATACACGATGTCGTACTCGGAGAGTTCTACTGCCCACTTCAACATCCTCCCAGCCAAATCCGACTTGATCAAAATGCTTTTGATTGGTTGATTCGTCCGTACCTTAATGGTGTGACTTTGGAAGTAAGGTCGGAGTCTTCTTGCTGAGATCACTAGGGCATAAGCCAGCTTCTCTATCCTTTGGTAGTTGAGCTCGGGCCCCTGTAGTACCTTGCTGGTAAAGTAGACGGGATGCTGCCCGAGCTCGTCTTCTCGAATGAGTGCCGAAGCAACCGCCCTTTCTGCTACTAACAAGTATAAAATCAGGCACTCCCCGTTCCTAGGTCTGGACAGTATCGGGGGACTTGCTAGGTAGCTCTTAAATTCTTGGAAGGCCTTCTCACACTCTTCATTCCAGGCGAAGTTTACGCCTTTTCTCAGTACCGAGAAAAGGGGCAGAGCTTTCAAAGCGGGACCTGAGAGGAAGCGAGACAAAGCGGCTAACCGGCCATTTAACCGTTGGACCTCTTTTAGACAGGTCGGGCTTTTCATTTCCTATATGGCTGCGCATTTCTCGGGATTTGCTTCTATTCCCCTCTATGTGAGCATGAAGCCGAGGAACTTGCCGGCTTCTACCGCAAATGCACATTTTGTTGGGTTGAGAGGCATGTCATGTTCTCGAATTGTAGAGAACACCTTGGTTAGTCCTCCTAGCAAATCTTCCTCCGCCTTGGCTTTGACAAGCATGTCGTCTACATACACCTCCATTAGGTCTCCGATGTGCTCCTTGAAGACCTTGTTCATGAGTCTCTGGTAGGTTGCCCCAGCGTTTTTTAACCCGAATGGCATAACCACGTAATAGTAGTTTGCTTTAGGGGTTATGAAGGCGGTTTTTTCTTCGTCTGGAGCGTACATGGGGATTTGGTTATATCCCGAGTACGCGTCCATAAACGATAAGTACTTGAAACCGGACGCTGAATCTACCAGAGCATCAATGCTTGGGAGGGGGGTAAGGATCCTTTGGGCACACCTTGTTTAGCTCCGTGTAGTCCACACACATCCTTCACTTGCCATTTTGCTTCTTTACAAGAACTACATTTGCTGGCCAGGTCGGGTAGGTGACTTCTCGGATAAATCCGGCTTCTAACAAGGCATTTACCTGCTCTTTTATGGCTTGTGTCCTTTCTTCCCATTGTTTCCTTCTTCTCTGTTGCACAGGTCGGGAGCCTGTGCGGATGGATAGTCGGTGGGACATGAGTTCTGGGGAAATGCCCGGCATGTCGGACGCTTTCCAAGCGAACTTGTCGGAATTTTTTCTCAGCAGTTCGGTGAGGTTCTGTTTTAGCTCTTTGGGGATATGGGCCCCTATGCTGGTGACTTTATCATCCTCCTTTCCGATCTGTACCTGCTCCAATTCACCTTGCGGCTCTGGTCGGGGGTTTTCCTTAGATTGTGGCCTCTCGAGCTCTGTCACGTAGCTCTTGTCCGAGAGGTTTTTGACTTTCTTGTCAACTTGTGTGTTGTAGCACTTTCTTCCTGCCAGTTGATCTCCTTTTAAGGTGGCTATCCCTCCATCGGTGGGGAACTTGAGGCACAAATGAGGAGTGGAGACCACAGCCCATAGCCGGTTGAGGGTTCCCCTTTCGATCAACTCATTGTAAGCTGAGGAGACGTCGACTACAATGTAGTCGATCTTCAAGGTAGTGCAGCACGGCTCCTCACCAAAGGTGGTATAGAGACTACAATGTAGTCGATCTTCAAGGTAGTGCATCTCACTATATGCCCGGAGCTCTTGAGGACCTAGCCCCAGCTTATCAAAGGCCGTCTTGAAGAGGATGTCAGTGGAACTTCCTTGGTCCACCAGTGCTCTGTGGACATGAACATTGGCCATCTTGATTGTGACGACAACTGGGTCGTCCTGCCCTGGGATGATTCCTTCGGTGTCTTCGTCGGTGAAGGTGATTGAGGGGGTGTTGCTCCGTTCTTGAGTGGTTGGGTTCTTCTGCACACTATAGAACCGTTTCAGGTGTCTTTTCCGGGAGCTCTTGGACGATCCTCCGGAGGCGAATCCTCCCGAGATCGTGTACATTTGTCTCGCTGATATAACCCGTTTCGACGGTTCATTTCATTGCTTTAATTGACTAATTATCACATTTTCATCGCTTAAATACTAGCAAAATAGGTTAAATTGCACTTAGTAGTTCCTTAGGGCTATAATTGTAATATCTGCTATTTCGGCTAATATTTACTGTGTTTTGAACTGTTTCCCGTTCCGCACGATGCCTTGATATTGTGCTTAAGTGTTTCAAGATATAACAGGCGGAGTTCGGAGCGGAAGTGGCCGGAGAGAGCGAAATGAACGAAAAGATCGTAACAAAACCTAGAAGGACATTGCTGGAGCCTATGCGTATGCATCTGAGCGTGGGCGGCACGCCCAATTGCTAATCTCGGCACCTATGCGTACGCATATGAAGCTTCCATGCGTACGCATAGGTCCATTCCAACATCTATAAATAGAGGAGCCTTTCACCATATCAAGGGAGCCCACTTCCACATTTAGCTTAGTTTTTAGGGTTTCATTTTAGGTTTATTTTCCATTATTTTCCATTCACTAGCCAGACTTTTTATTTTTATTGCTTGTTTGTTTATTTTACTGTTACTCTATCAAACCTCAGTTTTAATCAATTTACTTTACCGTTATTCTGTCCGTTTTATTTCTTGCAAACCACTATTTTACATACTGTTATGCTGCCAATTTATTTTTCCGCTTTTATGATTTTCGCAATTAGTGAGTAGAGTCCTATAGTGTCTCGGTTGTGAGGTGAAATGTGCAAATGACCGGAGCTGCAAGTCCCCATAAAGATCATGTTAGAGGAACGGGTCAAACCCGCTACAACGACGGAAGTCCCCGCCCCGAGCGGGCGCATCACTCGCCTCGCTCCGACCAGTGTTGTTATCCTGAGGTCTATCATCCAACCTCCTATCATTAGATCTATCTCCTCGGCGATTATCACGCCTCGGGGGTCCTTCCGACTTGATGAACCTGTCAAGTTTGCCTTCTCTTGCCAACTTTTCCACCACATTTTTCAGGTCGTAACAGTCATTTGTGTGGTGGCCGTAGACTCTGTGATACTCGCAGTATTCATCTTTGTTACCTACCTTCCGACTTCTGATCGGTCTAGGGGTCGGTAGTTTCTCCACATTGCATATCTCTCGATATACCTCCGCCAAAGAAACTTTGAGTGGCGTGTATGAGTGATATTTTTGAGCTTGACTCGAGTATTCCTCCTCCTCTCTCTTCTTGTATTTCTCCTTTCCGAGCTCTTCTCCACCTCTTTTATTGTTCCTCTCTCGTTCTCCGCTAGTGGCCTTTCTGAGCTGTGACGCCTCCTCCAGGTTGATGTATTTCTCAGCTCTTTTCTGGAACTCCGGCAAGGAGGTCGGGTGCCTCTTTGAGATTGAATGTGAGAAGGGTCCCTCACGCAAGCCATTGATCAATCCCATGAAGGCTGTTTCGGTTGGAAGTTGTTGAATTTCCAAACAGGCTTTGTTGAATCTTTCCATGTATGCCCTCAGTGGTTCGCTTTCCTTCTGTTTGACTCCGAGTAGGCTCGGAGCATGCTTGACCTTCTCTTTCTGAATTGAGAACTGACTGAGGAACTTCTTGGCCAATTCCTCAAAGCTCGTGATAGACCTCGGCGGCAAGGAATCAAACCAGATTTGCGCCGCTTTGGTTAATGTTGTTGGGAAAGCTTTGCATCTGGTCGCATCTAAGGCGCCTGCTAGGTACATCCGACTTCTAAAGTTGCTGAGGTGATAGCAGGGGTCGGATGTGCCATCGTATAGAACCATCTTTGGGTTTTTGAAATTCTTGGGGACCTCAGCCTTCATGATCTCTTCAGAAAATGGGTCTCCAGGGTGCAGGTCGGAATATTGATATTTTCGTCGTACCCATTTTTGCTTCAATCCTTCCAGCTTCTTGATTTTTTCTTCAGCTTCTCTTCTCCAATGCAACTCATCATGTAGCTTCCTTTCTACCTCACGTTGTTGCGTCAGTTCTTGTTCCAATCGGTCAAGGCGTCCGTTGTGCCCATTAACCAAGCCCATAAACTCATAGTGAGTTGGTTTGGAGTGGGGCTCCGCAGAACGTCGTGGGGGTGGACGTGACTTCCCTGGGGAAGGCTGCTTCCCTGATGCTCCATGGACTCTGCTCCTGGAGTTGTTTTGAGACTCTGAGTCTGAGGCCGTATGTCCATCTTTTTGGCGATCCGCCATTTGTCGAGACTCGGGAATAAGTTCCCCGGCAACGGCGCCAATGTTCCGGGGTGAATACAGAACCAGATGAGCCCAGTCCGCTCCAAGCTTGGGCTGTTGTAGTGAGTCCAATGGGAGAATCTCCAATGAAACAGGCGGGGGGGGGGGGGGGGGGGA
>JASCZI010211490.1:35782-54919 GCA_036250425.1 Stylosanthes scabra
AACGAATAAAAATAGAACATTCGTAATAATGTCTTATGCTAGGTGTACACCAAAATCAGCCACCAATATATAATACGCATTGCAATACAAAATACACACTAAAAATGAATTAAACTACATATGTATTTTGTATTCCAATGTGGATTATACATGGTGGCTAATTTTAGTGGCGAATTTTGGTATGCAAATAAAATTGTTCCGTAATAATTGGTTATAAAACGTCCACGATGAAATTCAGTGAAAAATCTATATATATTTTAGAAAATTTAAAGCAACCAATAATAAAAATAGAAATTCAAAATTTTAAAAAAATATATTTAATTGTAATTAATGATTGATATTAGCTGAACTTTTATTAATTAATTAATATTATTGATATATAATTAAGATCTCGAATTTCTGCTTATAGGTCATCTGCTTTCAATAATAATACTGTTGCATTAATAAGGTGTGTTTTTTTGTTCGTTTTTTAATGGCAGAGATGAGCTGGTAGAGCACATTGAGAGTTGAGTCGAGCAAGATCCCATTTTCAAAACGTAAAATGATTGAGGAATAAAACAAGATAATGACAAAGAAATATGCTTATTTATATGCCCAATTACTATTTTATTATAGAGCTCTGAGCTCGTACATATGGTGCAGGCGACACATCTTGAAAGCTGAACTAACACAAACATAAACTAATCTAGTTCTGCTCTACCCACGTACCCCCATTCAATAATTATTTATATTCCTAATCCTTCCATTAATTTATCAAAATCTAAATGCATTTAGTCATTTACAAGCATTATTCATACGTGTCGTCACATTTTTTTTTATGATGATTAATAATAAGCCAAACTACCACACACAAACATAATGATTCTCACAAAATATATATACTAAGACTCTTTAATTAAATTCACATTTGGCAATACCCATTTGGAACCTAACATATATACTACTACTATATGATACACGTTATTTTATATTCTTAGGCTGCCGTGATGATTTAAATATGTGTTTAAGGCGGGAAAAAAGATGAATATAATTATATATGTGTATTTTTTTTAATTGATTTAAACTTTCTAATTTTATAATATAATCTAAAATTTAAGAGTAAACATCTAATTCTATTTTGGACCATTTATAAATTGGACGAAACGCTTCTTAATGATTACATAACTCTAAAGCAACTCTTACAAATTTATCTCTTAACAAGTTGTTAAAAGATTAATCCGGTGATGTTTTAATTTTTGGATGAGGTGTCTTCTATCATTGTTATATGACACGTCAACCATGAACTGTCACATTATCGGAGTAATCCTTTGATAATATGCTAGGCGAGTCGATCTGTCCAATTTTTTATTTTGTAAGGAGTCACTTTAAAATTTTATAATGCTTAAGAGGTGTGTTGTCCAAGTTTAAAATGTCAAAAATAAATTAAATATTTACCCAAATTTTAATCAATTGAAAGTATAAAGTTTGATTTCTTATTTGAACAAATAAAATTTTAAATATAACAAATACAAAAAAGAAAGAAAATTTACATAAATAAAAGAAAGAAAAAAAAATACATAGACATAATTATTCATATGTTTATCTTTTATCAACTTAAATTTACAAGGAATATATAAACGGAGTTAGTTTAGGTGTTCGTTTAGTGAAATAGTGAATAAACGGAGCACATGGAAGTCAAGAATTGCGCTGAAAAGGGTTCACTATTTTTGCAGTAATATTATTGACTGAGGAGTCAACACCAATATAACTAGTGTCAGCCACGCATTTTGACACGCCTTCTAACTATAGCTTCATCCTATACTAGTACTGTACTACCACACTATATACCTTAGCTTCTAATTAATATAAATATAAATATACATATTGATAATGACAAATTTTGAAAATGAAAATGACAAGGCCGACAAAATTTGAGAGAGTGGCTTTGTAGATCCGTAACCTAACAAGATCTTTTTGTTTAGAATTTAATTCCCATGTTATATGTAACCATGCAAAACATACAAACTTTGTCAGAAACTAATAATTTTTAAGGGCTGATAGCTATGCAATCATAAAATAATAAACAAGAATTAATTAAGGTGTAACGCTTTTAGCCATGCCGGTTTACAAGTTAATCAATGGATCATCAATCATGTTAAAATAAATAAATAATATATAATATAATAACACAAGTGGACTTTGTTCCTTTTTCTCTGTTAAAAAGGTATTAGAGCGAAAACAACTTAGCTTTGTTAAAAAAAGCAAGCAAAATGAATAATAATAATAATTTATTGTTTATATCTTTAACGTTGGTTAAAAATTTTAAAAATAAATTTAATATTTAATTGAACTTAATTTAATTTTTTAACACTTTTGATTCATTTAATAATATATTTCTAATGAAAATTTTCTTTGCATAAGAAAGTGAACGATTATGAAAATTAATAAAAAATGTTTAATAAATTTAAATTAAATATTATAGGTACTTTTAATTTTTTTCGTAATGTTTTAAAAATACCTAATATTAATAATAATAAAATGTTTGGTTTGAGAGTTGAGAAGGTGAGAACAGAGGAAAAGACAGAAAGTGCTACGTCAGAGGCCTTTCGTTGTAGGGTAGCCTTGCCTTCCCTCTTCTCTTCTTGGGTTTTGTGGAGAATTTCCTTCCCTCCACTACTCTTCTCATCCACATCTCTCTCTCTCCCTCTCTGAGTTTCAACAACTGAGTTGAGTTGAGTCATCTACATTTTTGTTCTTACTTGTGTGTGTGGTGCTATTACTTAATTTTTGTTGCTTGCTATACTGTTAAATATTATTAATTAGGTGATGATGATTTTAGTTCCTTGAAGGTGCTGCAACGTGGTTTCAGCTCAACTGATTCTCTTTGTCAACACTCTCTCTTCTTCCTTACCTTGTTCTGCTCTCTTTTTGACAAAACAGAAAAAGATAAGAGAAGAAGCTAAGAAAGGAGTAATAAAAAGTAAAAAACAGAAAATTGTCTCTTGGGTTAATTCCAAAACTAAGCAATTAATTAAGCTAAGTAGCTACGATCAATAGCAAGCAATCAAACCATCTATCCAAGTTTTGCTTTATATTCATATTTCATACACAAACACAAGTGCACTATTATTTCTAATCCAGATTTTGTATGGATGCATATCAATTATAACTTATAAGTTGCTTCACTTTGCTTTGTTCTGTTCTGTTGTTTCTTTTTCCTTTTTTCTAATTTAAGTAACTCCTTGTCCTTAGATTATATACTTAGATCCCATAGTTATTAAATTATTAAGAGATTAAAACTCCAAGATCTTCTATTGCTATGCCCCGCCCCCTATGCATCCTTATTGGGACCGACAATAATTTTGTTTAAGCAAAGAAGATGTTCAATTCATGAAGGGGCTCATATGTAATTACAACATCACAAGAAACAACCATTAGCAGCAGCAGCAGCAGCTCATCAAGAAAACATCATCATGTCTGGCCATGAAGCAGCCACCACTTCCTCCGCCACCAATTACTTCACTCCACCACCACCACAACCACCAGCAAGTCAAGTTAATAAGAAGAAGAGAAGCCTCCCTGGTAACCCAGGTATATATAAAAATATGTTGGGTTAATTAATTAATTAATTACATTTCTGTACCTGCTTAATTAGAAAGATGTCATGTATATGTATATGTATGTTTATGTATAGATCCTGATGCTGAAGTAATAGCGTTGTCACCAAAGACTCTGATGGCCACAAACAGATTCCTATGTGAGATCTGTGGGAAGGGGTTTCAGAGGGACCAGAATCTGCAGCTACACAGAAGAGGGCACAACTTGCCGTGGAAGCTGAAGCAGAGAGCGAAGACGGAGGTGGTGAGGAAGAAAGTGTACGTATGCCCGGAGGCAACTTGCGTGCACCACGATCCCGCGAGAGCACTGGGGGACCTCACGGGGATCAAGAAGCACTTCAGCAGAAAGCACGGCGAGAAGAAGTGGAAATGCGAAAAGTGCTCAAAGAAGTATGCCGTTCAATCCGATTGGAAAGCCCACTCCAAAACCTGCGGCACTCGCGAGTACCGATGCGACTGCGGTACCCTCTTCTCAAGGTTAACATAATTAACTAACTAACTAATCCATAAATTGCAGCTCGTATGACATTATCTCTGCTTATTGTAAGAGGTCTCGGGTTTTGACGAATTTCAGGAGGGACAGTTTTATAACGCACAGAGCTTTTTGTGATGCGCTTGCAGAAGAAAGTGCGAGAGGTGTGACAGCTGTAGCACCGTCTTCTCAATCTCATGAAATCCATGGATTCCAATTGAAACAAGAGCAGCAGCAGCAGCAAACGAGTTTCAGCAGCATGCCAGCGTGGCTTGGAAGTTCAATCTCCACCGTTGATTTCTCGGGGGGAGGAGTAGATGTAGATCACCCAAATCGAAACCCTAACCCTAGCGTTACTGCTCCAACACTTGCCGCACCTTCACCGCACATGTCAGCCACTGCGCTGCTGCAGAAAGCAGCGCAGATGGGAGCAACCACCAGCACTACCACCAGCAGGTCCCACCAGCAGCAGCAAGGTCAGGGTCACGTGTCTGATTCCATTGCTGCGAATTCCAACAGCAACAGTGGAAGTACTTTTGGTTTGAATTTGTCGTCACGTGATGACCCTACGACTACGACTACTACTGCTGCTCCTGCTGCCATGGCTTTTGGCCACCACCACGGGTTCTTCCCGGCTCCTCCCGGAGGTTCTGCTTCTGCGTCTCTACTCCAGCACGTGATGAACTCTTTTGAAGTAGGTCCCACTTTTGAGGAAGCTTTCTCCGTCGGTGGGATTCCGATTCCCAACGCAAAGAAAGATCATCATCTTCAGCACGATGAGGGATTGACGAGGGATTTCTTGGGGCTTAGGCCTCTTTCTCATAGCGATATCCTCACCATTGCTGGTATGGCTGCTGCTTCTTCTTCTTCTTCCTCTCATGATCATCATCATCTCCAAAAGCCATGGCAAGGTTAGCTTAGCTACCTCCGCTCTTTTATATATACATATCTGCTGCTGCAACCAACTTTCATTTTCTTTCTTTTCCATCTTCTTTCTCGGTAAAGTATAATTCAACAACTTTTGTTTATGAGATGTTTTTGTTGTTGTTCTCTTCCTCAATCTTCTTCCCAAAGGGAATCGAATTAAGGACTACTTTCGTTCACCAATTCTGCTTATTATTTCGTTAATTACCGACTCATCAACATAAACGTTGTTCTCACGTAAATAACTATCAACAATTAGTCAATTATCACCATTGTTAATAGGTGTAACTCAATGCAGTTGAATTTATATGAAATTGTCATTTGAAATCGTTAGATTACATTTGGATTAAACATATAATTCGTCAAAAAATAATTAGCAAGTAACTTCACATTAAGCCAACTGCATTTAATTATTTAAATGTTACCCTTGTTAATAATTTAGTTATGAAGTCAATTTTATGGAATTGGAATAATTTAACTACTGGCTAAGTCTTTAGTTTTATAAATTTGAAAAGAAAAAAAATTCAAAGAAATATATTAGTTAAAAGTCTAGTAACCCTAACTTACTTAAAAAACTACACACCAAAATATAATATACACATTAAAAATAATTAAACTATATATATTTTATATTTCAATATACATATGATATATTTATCGTTTATTTTTATGATTTATTTTGGTTTATATTTAGTATAACCCATAATTAATAATTGATGATGATAGAACCTCATTAAGGTTTTTCCATTAAACTACTATTAACATTTTTAAAGACAGCTAACTACACTATAACAAATCTATCTTATTAGCTTGAATCTTCATGCATCAGGCTTGATATACTATATAGGTAGTATTTTTAAGAAAATAAGTGTTGATTAATTTCAACTAACTAATTGTTGGAAAACCCATCAAATTTGATGATATTATTGTTCTGAAGTGAACCATCATAATATGAATTGATTCTATATCATGATTAGTTATGTACCTCCATCCACCTCTCCCAAGATTTTTATACTGTTGTAGAGGTTAAAAAAAATTATCTATGATAAAATGGTAGATATAAAGGAGTGATACCTTTTTTAAAATGTGTACTGGATCAATATTCGTTATCTGACAATATTTTTGTCTTTTATGACTTGTTCATATTAAATTCAAATGGAAGAATTAGTTGTGATAACATGGTCGGTCCTTATCACGCTTACTGTCCATTCTCTATTGTTGAGTCCATGAACCTTTGTTGAGGCTAAAGAAAGTAGATCAACCTTAAGCACATGAAAACCATCATATGGGGGTAAATTATGTCAATTCTTTGTCCTGCTGGTAAAACCCCCCTTTATATAACATCAAAAGTATTTTGAGTTTTCACATGAAGAAGATCCAAAGAATATTTAACTTGAAATGATAATCCAATTGACCAAAAATTTATTGAATGAATTTCTCATTTCTTAAATTCCTCTGCCTGTTAAGCCATGTTAAATTGCAGATAATAATTACAAAACCAAATGCATGCGTTCTATTAACTAAAATAAAATAAACTAATTAAAATTTTCATTTCTGCTACAAACACTTGATTTAGCAAATCTATTATATGTTTAACTTAAGCAAGTATTGAATTCAATTCTTGTCTTGTATATGAAACAATTCAGTGAACAACAATAAATTCTTAAATAAAGTTTAGATCCGCGCCCAGACTAATTCGGCAATTTATCATGTAGGCCGGTCAACGATCAAATGTGCGGAATTTTTTTACCATAGGATCACTGATTGCTTGGTTTCTTTTTCTTTAACTTATGAGTTATATTGTATATGAATTTCTTATGATATTGAGCTTTGAATCCGGATGAAAATTTTGTCCTACCTACCACCTTTATGTTAATCATTAACCTTTTGATTAATTCTCTCATGCATCACGTGGACCGAAGTTGATATATAGTAAAAAAATTAATACCATAGTATAATTGTGTCTTAATAATCCAGTTCAAATAGTGTTATTATGCGTTCGAATAAGACCATGAGAAGCACTACGTTGGGGTATATATAGAAGAGCCTTTTACCGAATAGGGTATATGCATGCTGAGACTAGTGTGTATTATCAGTACACAAAAAAATTAAAATGCATTGGATTCTCTATGTTGGGGAGCATCCGTGACTATATATCAAATGTATGTTATATTGTTATCTCAATTTGTTTTTTTCATTTTCGGGAATTCAAAAATTATATATACAAAAAAATATAAATAAGGAGAAGAAAAAAAAAAAAAGAGAGAGAAAAAGATAAAGAAGATGCCCGTTGTTGATACCCGATGTGGGTGCAAGTGGGATTCAATCCCGAGGGACGATCCTTTGCATTCTATTATTTTCTTGTTTTCTTATTCTACTTTCTAACACACTAAAGCTTATATAAAAAAAAGCTTCTTACGATATTTCCTTTTTCGCACACTACTTAAATATAAGAACTCTAAGAAAGTTATGTATAAATATATAAGTATATATATTATAGAAAATACGTCAAGTGCTCAGGATATATCCAATATTATATACAACGTATAACCAACTCAAAAAGGTTAGCAACTTGATTACTAGTGTTTAGAAATAATCTAATATATATAATTTATAACCACGTAAATGTTGCTTCGTGGCTCATTCGATTCCTTAATTATTAAGAGGTTAAAAGTTTGAATTTCATCTTAGAAATAGAAATATTCTGTAGTCAATCTTTTGCCCTTGAATAGATATATATCATCACAACTAGGTGTTTTTTAATAATCTTCTTTTAATTAGCCATTTTTTCAAAATTTAAAAATATTTTTTTACAATCATTACATCTGGATTTATTATTTCTTTTATTCTCTTTCCAACTAACAATAAATTAAAATTTTATAATTTAATATAATAACTAAATTCAAATGAATCAATGTAACAAATAAACTTATGGATAACTACAAATATTTTAAAAAAAACACGTTAAAAAAGGAAGCAACTACAAAATAAATTTAAACACATCTAATAACTATCTTTAAACACATTTTAAATTAATTTTTATTGAATATTGGTATGAATAAAAACAACATTCATAATTCAAAAATATAAAACACATCTATCACTTTTTTAAAAAAATACACCAAGTTACAAACTAAATTTAAAAATTAAAAAAACACATTTTAATATTTAATATATACATCTGAAATTATTTTATCTTAACCAAAATTTATTATCCACGTATCTAAAAACGAACACATTCAAAATTGCCAACATATTCATATATACACCTAACGGAGATATTAGAATGGTTAGTGATCAAAATTTATATTAAAAAAATCCTTTATTACATTTATTTCATAAAAAAATATTTTTAAAAATTAAACCCAATACGTATTAGTTATAATGTTATATGTACGCATCCAAAATAATATTATCATGTATATATCTCAATATCCACTTAGACACATAAGAACCTATTACAAACACATCCAACATTATTAAACTAAAACATATATACTTATTATACAGAATTGATATATTATTCACGGCATACATGTGTACCGGGAAAGTAACAACAAAACAATAATTGATATTAAAACAACAACATGTTAAAGATGAAAGAGTAATACATAGGGGAGTGCGTGAAATGAGAGAGACGCAGAAATGAGAGTGGAAAAAAGAGAGAGAAATAAATACAGAATAATAAAATTTAATTTTTTTGGAATAAAAATAGGAACGATCAAAGATAATGTTTTTACCGTGTGGATTAATTATTATTATAATAATAATATTTTAAAGCTAAAGCTGAATGATAGAAGAAGTTCGAAGGATATATAAAATTATTGATTCGTGAAAATACTTTAAATATATATTTTTGAAAAACCAATAAATAAATAATCCAATATTATTACTTTTAACCGGTTGGATTTATATATGATTATTGGAGGAACCATGAGCATGATAAGTGGTTGGGAAGTTTATAATAATAATAGGGTAAGTGTGAGACAGACATATATATTGTTGTTACCCTAATAAGATTTGTTATATACTTATATGCTATATATATTATGCGTAGCTAGGTCGTAGTCGTGAAAGTATGTAGATATATATTCATATAATAAGAGAGGTTTGAAAGTGGCGTTGGCAGTTGGCACCTCTCTTTTCATTGGTTTGCGGAGGCAAAAACATCTCTGCACCCAAAGATTCCCCTGAATCCCGATGTTCTTGTGACTTGTGAGCCTTCATCTTACACATGAAAACGAAAGGAGGATAAAATAAACAACAATACCTAACGAATAAGCTCCACTAATTATATTATTAATCCACGCCACGATGATCAAACTATTGGGCCACCGTGCGAGCATTTAGCTATGGAGAAGACTTTATGAGCAATCAAGCGAAGGAACATAAAATAAAAAAAAATTATATTGTTAAATTTAAAATTTTAAGATGTCAAATGAATGAATCTGATTTTATAAATTTCATAATTAACTCCATCATTTTTAGTTCATTGACCTGTCAATGGCACACAAAGACCTGCCAACGGAACGCTGAAATCTCTCCCTTATAAGGTGCATTCATTCATTAAGCAAAACGTGGATCTAAGAAGAGATCCATGTGAACTGAATAAACTGAAAATAATAACCTAATATCCTATAATTATGAATAATATAAACCTAATAAATCTATCATACTAATTGATATACTAATATACTCTAATACGCTACATTTCGAGTATCATCTACTGGCTTATAAACTCCACAATCATGTGAGCCTTTATCTTTCACATAAAAACGAAAGGATGATAAAGTAAACAACAATTTAATTAACTAAAGATGTTATTATTAATTAGCTAGGTTTTGACAATTATTTCTTCATTTTTTTAGTTTACAATTATTTCTTCAATTTGTAAATTAAATAGTAATTATTTTTAAATGATAAGATACATGATTGCACAAACATTTGTCATTTTGTGCAAGTGATGTGGGGGCAAAGGTATAGAGAGACAACTAAAAGAAAACGTAGAGGGAAAATAATGTAAATGGAAATGGCATAGCTAGCTAAATAGATAGATAGACCATGAAGAGATGCAAAAAAGGCGCACATAGCATTGTTTTTAGATGCATCACTTGCTTTTTGTCTGGCTAGTCTAATCACTTCAATTACAACAAGAGGAAAAAAAAAAGGAATAATATCATTATTTATTTTTTAAAAAAAGGAATAATATTTAAGAAAATGCTGTTGGTAGCTCTAAAAAGCTGAGTGAGTTGGCAGAATGATTGAAATGGATTTTTGTTTGTTATTTGTTGTTTTTATTAGAATCCATAATCTAATAAGTTGACTTGTCGTTGTAAAAGAGAATGCATATATTCCCTCCTTTATCTAAAAATAATTCTACTTTTTTTTTTTTGAGTCAAGCTCCATCACTTTCTTGCTTCCTCTCCCATCCCATGCATTATGCATATATATATTGATGATATATATCTCTGTATTTTGTGTGACTTTTGCCATCACCATCGATCCTACTCATCCAAAAAGGGGTTTAATTAAAGTGACAAATCATGTCCCTTGTGGCTTGTGGGAATAATGTATGTGTGATGAGTGCTTAGAGTTTTTCATCGCAAATCGTGTCACATATACATATAGTGATGATGATGATGTAATTCGACTATACTTTGGTGGTACAATGGTCCCCTTCATTGTAATTTGTAGTACTTGTATATTCATCATGATTCATGAAAGGCTTTATCTATAACAACCAACATTATTATATTGAATATACTTTTTTGTTAGGGTGGTATTTAATAGCGTATTATCACATTCTAAAAAAGTGATTAATAATCAAATCTATTACTTATGAATTAATTTAAATACATAAATTTTTTTTATTTGGTGTCTTACATAAATTTATTTTGATAACTATGTAAAAATATTTACACGATAATGTTTAAAATTAACACTTTTTTATAATAATAATAATAATAATACTTGTAGATAGAATAACAATAAGTACTAATTCGTTGTGGGTTGACGTGAGTGCGTTCATGCAAAAAACAATAGATAGCCACTTACTTAGCAATTTTTTTTGGTAAATCAATTACGAGGCTATTAAACAAGAACTATATAACCGTCCAAAAAAAAAACAAGAACTATATATATATATTTTTTTGGACTGAACAAGAACTACACTTTTCATACATTTGTTTCGTTAGCTGATCTATTGGGCCTTTAGTGTTTCACAAACCATAAACGTTTTATATGAATTCAATGCATGGTAAAAAAAATTGGATCCAATGGGCTACCTCATCTTGAACTAGTATGTTACATTGGATCATTGATTGGGTCTGTCCTTTTCTTAACCTTGTTTGGAATCGAAAGAAAAAATTGATTCAGACCCAAAAAGAAGAAAAAGAAAAATCTGATTATCAAGTTTAAATGTTTAATCACTCTATCGCAGTCTAATTGGATAGAAAATGTAATTACTCACGTGAAAATATAAAGGTAATAATATTTAACACGACTAATTATTTATTATAATACATACATATTAATAATATTTAAAGTATTATCCAAACCCTAATGAATGCACGGCTAAAAGTCAAAGTCAAACACAAATTTGCATGACTTATAGTACTCACTACTTAGCTCTTGTACATATGCCTAATTACTTAATTAGTGTGACATGGGGTTCAAAATATTAATAAGTTGTTATCTCTGTGCATTATTACGAATAAAAAAATATTAGAGAGAGTATTAAATAATTATTACAAATAACAGTAACACTTTTCAAGAATAATGATAATCGGAGTGAAGAAGAAGAAGAAAAACGGTAACACTGCATCTTCTTCAGCTTCCAAACTGTTGGCAATGGCGAAGAAACGAACCTCCAAAGCTACGCTTTTTCTCATCTTCATCTCTTTCTCAGCTCTCTATGCTTTCCTTCCAGTCTTGGCTCCTCCCCCTTCTCTCTCCACTCGCCACAACAAAGTAACTTCCTTCCCTCTTTGAATTTCTACTTCACACCAAGTAACTGTCATTTTCTTAGCGAATTCAACCTTGTTTTCTTGCAGGTTAGCAGAAACTTCGAGATTTCCCGCGATATGTTCTGGAAAGATGCTCAACCCTTTCAGATCATTGGAGGTGACTTGCACTATTTTCGAGTGCATCCACAGGTACATATGCATCTTTCATCTCCCTCACAGATTGAAAAATTGATAACTAGGTTAGGTTACTATTTAGGAATGATTGAAAAAATTGGAGCCATTAGACTATTAGAGGAACCTTAGCTCTGTTTGGAATCAGTTTATCAAATCAAATGGTGATGTGTTTTGTGTTCTAGTTTGCAGTACTGGGAAGATAGACTCTTAAAGGCCAAGGCATTGGGCTTGAACACAATTCAAACTTATGTTCCCTGGAATTTACATGAACCAAGCCCTGGACAACATGTTTTTGAGGGTTTTGCTGACATTGAATCATTCCTAAAACTCTGTAACAAGCTAGGTCTACTTGTCATGCTTCGACCGGGTCCATACATATGTGCAGGTTGCTGTAGGAACCTCTCTCAGTGTTAATACAGTTCTTTTTAGATGGTCACTCACAGTTGTTGTTGATTTATTTCAGAGTGGGATTGGGGTGGTTTCCCTGCTTGGTTCTCTTCCATGAGCCCATCCCCCAAATTAAGGTCATCCGATCCTGCTTTTCTTCGTCTGGTATGCTTTCAAAATTGATTATGTTTAATAGACTTATAGACCCTTGATTATTCCACTTTACTTTTGGGGGATACGACACTGAGTGACTGAGCTGATAACCTTTATGAACAATCAATCCTACAGTGTTTATCTATCATTTTTGGTTTCATTAAAACATCTAGGTATTTGTGAGTTGTGGTCTTTTTCTGTATCTGTCTCTGTCTCTGTGCTTAAGTGTAGCTGTTATTGAAGTTTCAACTCACTATAGTTTCTTGTTCAAGGTCGAAGGATGGTGGGGTAATCTGCTTCCAAAATTAGTTCCTCTCCTATATGAAAATGGAGGTCCAATAATAATGGTTCAGGTATGAAGTTATCTTAACTGAAGATTTATGAAAATCTTCTCTTTTGAATTTAAACTGCTTACCTTATGAAAGAAAAACTAGATTGATCTCTGTGGCATTGTTTGGCACAGATTGAAAATGAGTATGGTTCATATGGAAATGACAAAGCATATCTCCAACACCTTGTCATGCTAGCTAGAAGTCATCTTGGGCCAGATGTTATTTTGTATGATGTTTTATATTTTTGAACCCCATATCCATTATTTTTAAATTGATGTGTCCTTGTGTAATAGAGGGCGTTATCAAAGATGGTGTTATGATTTTATTTTATTAAAACTATTGAATTTATTTAAATGTACATAATCTATCTTTCAGGCAATTAAATCTGAAAGATGATATTAAATTCCAATATCTATGTTTGCCTGAGGAATATCTCATTTGTTTATTACTTCTCTTATGTTCACCTTGTACAGGTACACTACAGATGGAGGTGCTAGGGAAAATCTTGACAAAGGAACTATTCGTGGGGATGCAGTCTATTCAGGTGAGAACCCAGTGCCATACATACTGTTTTTGCACATATTTTTCTTCCCTTCCTCCTCTATCTCTCCCTCCCCTGCCCATAAACGCATATCATTTCACTTGAGTATATTTCACTCACATTGGTTGTATCCTCCTGTAGCTGTTGACTTCACTACTGGTGATGATCCTTGGCCTATATTTGAGTTACAAAAGAAGTACAATGCCCCTGGAAAATCACCTCCATTGTCAGCGTATGTTTATTCTAGTTGAATATTGATTTTGTTCATGATATGGTAAATACTAAAAGTGCTTGTCATATCAGTGAATTTTATACTGGGTGGCTTACACATTGGGGGGAGAAAATTGCCAACACTGATGCTGATTTTACAGCGGCTGCCCTTGAGAAAATTCTGGCAAAAAATGGTTCGGCAGTCTTATATGTATGTATCAACTTCCAGCTTTGTGCTGTATTTGAGAATAGCATTTCAAGTGATCAATTTTGTTTGGGTTTCTGATTTTCAGATGGCACATGGTGGTACAAATTTTGGATTTTATAGTGGAGCAAATACTGGTTCAGATGAGGCTGACTACAAGCCTGATCTAACTTCATATGATTATGTAAGCAATCTTTTTGAGCCATCAGTTGCACTGCACCTTTCATAGTGAATCTTAGCATGCATATTGCAGACTGAACTGATTAACTCTTTCCCAGGATGCGCCAATTAGAGAAGATGGAGATGTTGACAACTCAAAATATAATGGTATGTGTATTGTGTTCTTCTCGTGTTTTGAAGCACAATACTGCTTTTATGCAATTTAAACTATGATGTCGAAGAAAGAATTGAAGCTTGTTCTCGTTTTGTAAATGTTTCAGCTATTCGGAAGGTTATAGCACGACATAGCTCAGCTCCTCTTCCATCTGTTCCATCTAATATTGAAAAGACAGCATATGGACCAATTCACTTGCAGCGAAAAACTTTCTTATTTGATAAGTTTAATTTTACCAGTTCCACCAATGTGTTTGAATCTGAACATCCAATGTCAATGGAGTCTGTGGGCCAGGTAAAAGTGTTGGCTTTTCATAATGATGCATTATTCCTTAATGATATATCATCCAAGCTAAATGTCTTTGTGTACAGTTGTTTGGATTATTGTTATATGTCACCGAATACAAAGCGAATGGAGGGGTAAAAACTTTGTTTATACCAAAGGTGCTATTCGTGTTCTTCTTTCCTGGCAAATTTTTTTCTTCATATATTATCATCTTTTTTCTCTTACTTGCTAGAAACCCTACAGAATTTGGCACTTAGCTAGAACACCTTCTCTAATATTATCAATTATGATGTGCAGTTGCATGACAGAGCTCAAGTGTTTATATCATGTCCTTCCGAAGTAACTGGTGCAAGGCCAACTTATGTTGGTGCCATCGAAAGATGGTCAAATAACAAACTCAACCTTCCAAATCTCAAATGCCATTCTAACATCAACTTATTGATTCTGGTATATACCTGCTTCTATACATAGAAAAAATAAAATAAAAATATACACTTGAAGTATTATATAGTTACTTACTGATAAACTTCATAAGGGTTTCTATGATCTGTGAGCTTTTCTGCATAAGGCTTTCTTCACCATTGATGTAGGTGGAAAACATGGGTCGTTTAAACTACGGGCCTTACATCTTTGATGGAAAGGTAAAGGTCATCCTGATGATGATCATGATGTTTCTACTCTCAGAATTCAATCATAGTTTTGCTGATATTTGTAAGAACTCTTACAGGGCATTCTGTCCTCTGTTTATCTCGATGGGGAAATATTACATGGATGGAAAATGTTCCCTATTCCTTTGCAAAACCTCAATGATGTGCCAACTCACAATGCCATCATGCAGGTTGCATCTTCTGCACGTGGAAAGAGATTGATGAGTAAGTATGGTATGTAATATGTACTAAAAGTATGCAGTGAACAACAAATTTCTTTCCTTTTTTTTCCCATCACTTCTACATGCAATGACGTCACTTTATTCATGTAATTCGAATGACCCAGTGAAACAGCTTTTTAATGAAATGATAATCTAAAAAGTCCCATGATGAATTTGTTCCATTTGTTTGCAGAGAATACTTCAAAAGAGCCTGCATTCTATTCAGGCCATTTCTCAATTGACAAATCAAGCCAGATCAAGGATACATACATATCATTCAACAACTGGGGCAAAGGCATTGCATTTGTTAATGACTTTAATATAGGAAGATATTGGCCGGTAAGATAGTCTCCTTTCCCTCTTCAAAGAATTATTATTATTATTATTATTATTATTATTATTATTATTATTATCATTATTATGATTATGATTATTATGATTATTATTATTATTATTATTATTGTTCTTAATAGTTGAGAGGACCACAGTGCAATCTCTATGTTCCTGCTCCAGTCCTTAAGCAAGGAGACAATCTTCTGGTACTACTTCTAACCAATAGTTTGGGCTTCATTATTGTGAAACATCATTGTAAATCAGTAACTACATTATTATGATTATACATTATTATGATTATGACGAGGACGATGATGATGATGATGCAGGTTATCCTGGAGTTGGAATCTCCAGACCCCGAACTTGTTGTACAGAGTGTTGATGAGCCAGACTTTACATGCAGTTTTGGTAATATGAATCTCCATCAGCTTTAAGTTTTAATAATAGAAGATTAAGTGACAAAAAATATTACTTTTGCTTAGTTCATGAAAACTACCTTTAAACGTATGTTAGAAATTAGATGTCCAAATATGATATAATACTATAATATGCTTTCGATATGATGGTATATTATGTAACATTCTCATTATATTCAATTCCGAAAGGTAACAGGCCAATGACGTGTAGTTCAAATGGCATTTGTCTTTTTTCCTTAGGAGATGTTTTGGGTTCGAGCCTATTTTCCAAGCCTCTTTTCCAACTTATATTTGGTTAAAAAAAAATCCGAAAGGTAACAGAAAAGAGAAAATACAAGTTAGAAATAGAAAATAAGTGAAACAAATCGACATTTGGATCACTCCTGTAGTTTCTTCAAACGACAAACGACCTATAAAATGTACTTCCATTTTGAGCTTTTTGACTTGACTTTCAAAAATCAAATCTTTCTGGTATTACACTAAATTCTGTTACACTGGTTTATCTCTTTCTTGAGCAATTATAAAAAATACTTTAAAATTAAAAAAAAAATCAAGTTTAACGGCTCAATTACTAATTTTTGCCATGAACAAATATATACAAAGAAGCTATTATTTTTAATTAATTAATTTTTTTCTTTTTGAGCAACAGACTTTGAAAACTCTGAACAAAGAAGCTATAAGTAGCCTCAGTTTCTCATTCCCCGATCCGAAAATAATGTTTGACAGAACTGAAATTAGTTACGTGAGCGAAAACATCGGAGATTATAATAGATTTTCTAAGAGATCTTTGCTGTAAATTTTTAGGACTTTTGTTTATTCCCGCAAATAAGGAACAGAAAATAAAGGGAAACCCAGCAAAACGTTTTTGATAGCATCTCCTCCGGAATCTGACCCTATAGAAATGAGCAAAAGAAACACCACCACAACCTCATCCTCAACCTCACACTCACAGGCTTGTGCTGCTTGTAAGCACCAACGTAGGAAGTGTGGTCCTAACTGTATTCTCGCACCATATTTTCCTCACGATCGGCAAAAACAATTCCTTAATGCTCATAAATTGTTTGGTGTTGGCAGAATGACTGATCTCATTAAACCCCTTAATCCTTCTGACAGAAACATTGCCATGGAAACCATCATCTACCAAGCTGAGATGCGAGCCTATGATCCTGTCGGTGGTTGTTTTAGGTTAATACAACATCTTCAGTCTCAGATTGAGTATTATCAAGCTGAGCTTCAACTTGTTCTTCACCATCTCGCCCTCTTCAAAGCTCAAGCGCAGCAGCAATCTTTAGATGGTAATCATTCTAATAATGTTGAAGGAGGGATTCAACAGGATCAATATTATGAAGCTACTAATATGGATAGCAATAATAGTTCAACCATTACTCAAGAAGTGGATCTTAACGCATGGATGATGCAAAACTTGCAAACACCTGGGTTGTTATCACCTTTGGCATTAAACAACGAGAATGAAAATGAGAATATTAGAGTTCTTGATGATAATAATGGCTATGTTTATGATCCGAAGCCTATGGTTGACCTTGGTTTTAAAGAAACGAATTCAGATCATCAAACACTAGTTGAGGGCATGCATTCAGGTTTGGAAGCATCAAATATGGATACCCTTTATCATATACTCTGTTCATTTCTTTCATACGGTGTTAATATATATATGATATATGATACTCAAATGTGCAGGGATGAAGCTAATTTAATTAAGGCAGAAGATCGATGACTGCATACAGCGCATGAAACTCTCAAGATCCATCATAAAAGGTGCAGCAACTTTTTCATTCTCTCACAAATTATTATTAGGCTAGCAAAAAGTTTAAGAATTTAGCATAGTATATAGATTATAGAGAAGATGGCATAAGATGAATTTTGTGATCATCACTAGATTACCTTTTTTAATTATGTACTTGTATATCAAAGAAAAATTATGTTGTTGGACATCATATAAACGAGAAAAATAGTTTTAGTTATGTTTATCTGTCATTATTAACCTTTTCTATTCTTTTTCTCCTTATCATTTTTTTCATTAAATAATAGACAATACAAGAATTGCAACACTAATTAGATATGATTATATGAAGTATATGTGATATGAGAGACGTTACATTATTGAATCAATAAAATTTCAAGAAAATTGATGAAGCTTCAAGGTGTCTAGCTGTGACTCCAACTGCTGCTTGTTGTCCTGATCATGATCATGATCATGATTACGATCTCCACGAATGATGTTCATCAAAGCCTTCACTTGTCCAAGCTCTTGTTCCAAGCTTCCTTTAAGCACATTCAGTGTTGCCAGCATCGCATCACGGTTGTTCACATTCATGGCTACTCCTTCAATACCCTTTAACCTTTCATTCTCATTCTCATGTTCACCTTCATCACCTCCTTTTGTTGCATTCTTCATGCTTGTTCCTTTTGATGACTCATCATCTTCTACTTCATCATTTGGAAAAACAGGTTCAAGTTCCAATCCATCTTCATTGAAATTCCACCCACTTATCCTTCTTTGCTTCATCACCTTCCCATGCTTCACTGCATGGTCCTCGTCATCGCCGTCGTCGTCGTCATCTTCATCCACCTTCGGAATAGTTGCATTATTATTATTATTACTACTATTATTCATGGAAGCCTTGCTGATTACCTTGTACCTTTTCTCAACACTGGGCAACCCTTGAAGCACGTTCTTCACCAAAAACTCAGATCCCTTACAGTTCCTAAAGAACGGATGCTTCAGAAGCTTCTCCGCCGTAGGCCTCTTAGACGGATCCTGATCCAAGCAAGAAGCCACCATGTCCTTGAAGCTCTTGGAGAATTTCTTGGCGCTGTGGGACCCGCCACCAAACTTGTCCAGATCTGAAAACCGAAACCGCTTCGTGATCTTGAGAATCATGGACTTAGAAGGAGGAAGGTGAGAGAGTGGAGGCCTTCCA